>PVIY010045072.1:5669-19445 GCA_004026745.1 Myrmecophaga tridactyla | reverse complement strand
CCCCAGTCCCCCTTGTGGAGAAGCCCCCGCCCCAGCCCCTGGTACCTTCATGCTGCCGGTTCAGCTCAGGGGCTGGGTGTCTGCAGCCCTGGGCTGCAACCGCCACAGTTATGTGCTGGGACCCAGCCAGCCTCCCCAACCGCGCCCCTCGAGCGGAGGAGCCCCTCTTGTCCCCTCCCCTTCTCCCCTCCCTGCGCAGGGAGGTAGGGCCCTTGGGCCAGGCGGGGGGCCGGGCAGGGGACCACCTGGGTCTCATTAGAGCAGAATGTTAACTCCCCGCTGGCTCAGACTGCTCCCTGGATCCCTTCCACGACCCCCCTCCCTGCTGGACTGTCGCTCCCCCCCACCCCCAGCACCCCAGCTGGCCCCAGCCCGTCTCCCGCTTCCTGATGGTCCCCCCCTGCAGACATCTGTTTATTTTCTGCCCTTCCTAACCTGACGTGTGTTTCATCACCCTTTTTCTGGGGGATGCACTTCGGTTCTGGGGGGGGTATGTGGAAGGCTGGAGAACTTCAGGGTTCCTGCTGGGGGAGTCGGGCTGGGGCTCGGGGTGGGGGGGTGGGGAACAGGGGCCAGGCAGTCTCCTGGCAAAGCTGAGACATTTCTGAGCCATGAGCACAGGCCCACAGGCGTCCAAGTGCTCTGTCTGCTCCAGCTCCAGCCAAGGCCCTCCTCCAGCCGCCCTCCCGGCCACCCCCGCCCCCTCTGGCCACCCCAGCCCCCCTCCTTACCCCCTCTCACGGAATCGCCTGGCCCATCTGTCTGGCTTTCTGCACACACGCGTGCACACTCACTCACAAGCCTCTTTTGTTTTCTTCTCCCTCCTTCCAAACTCCCTCTTCGGCCCCCACCCCACCGCAGGCTCTTTACCCCCACCCCCAGGGCCTCTGCACCCATTCCCCTTCTCATGTCCTGAAAACCCACCACTTCTTTTCTTGCTCCCCCCACCGTGGAGGCTGCTGCTCCCTGTCTCATCCTGTCTGCCTGTGGCTGACCCCTTGCCCTCCTCTCCACCCTCTGCTCTGGCCTCCTTGGAGTCCTGGTGTCCCCTTCCAGGGGACCTTATTGTCCAGGCTCTGGGCAGGCCCCCAAGAGTGAATCTTTCCAGATGGCTGCTCTGACTCTGCCATCCCCTACTTAAAACCTTGAGTGGCTCCCTATTGCCCCGGGCCAAGGCGGAATGCCTCGCCTTGGACTGGAAAGGAGTTGAAGTCTGGCTCGGGTACGGCTTAAGGACCTGATCCCTATTGCTCTTGACTCATAAACTGCCCACTGGCCACGCCGGGCTCTGCCTGCACCGTCCCCTGGGGTGGCCTCCTTGTCTCTCTACTTGGCTGGATCTCCTCTCTCTGCAGGCCCCACGCCCACCACACAGAGCAGTCTAAATTCAGGTGCTGAGCATGCATATTTGAGCACGTACCTGGCACGACAGTTTTGCTAGCTGCTGGGGATATGGCAAACACAGGCTTTAGGCAATTGGTTACTAGAGGATCGTGTGCCGGGAAAGGACATTTATCGAATGGGTGAACAAATGAAATACTCAGAGGCCCCAAATAAGCAAGCAGCTTTGGCTCAGGCCCACCTCTTTGACTTGAGTCTGTACTTGCTGGTGAGAGCTGCTTCTGTGATGTCTGAGCCCTGTCTGGGGGTCCCAGAACCAAGCTGCCATACTTAAATCCAGGTTCTGCTCCCCACCCCCCACTAGCTGTGTGACTATGGACAAGTTACCTAACCTCTCAGTGCCTCTATTCCCCCTCTGTAAAATGAGGATAATGAGAGCATCTCCTTCATAGGGATGCAGGATTAGGTCATAAAGAGCAAGTGTCTAGGATGGGGCCCACAATTAGTAACCATTTCATAAATGTTAGCTGTCATCTTCATAAACAAGACCGCTTGTATATGAATAGGTTATCTGCAACACAGCTCTTGTCGGGGAAGAAAGCGTTGGCTGCCTCTCAATGTCCGTTTCTTCCCTTAGTCCTGTGTAGTGAAGAACATGTTTTTTTAGCTGGGCTCATTGCCCAGCCTCACCTTTGAATTTTGGCAAATAAGATGCAAACAGAAATGTAAAGGTGGGCTGGGAGTCATGCTTCGTCCTGCCCTCTGTCCTGCACTAGATGTGATGATGTCCAGAGCCCTAGCTGCCACTTTGGGCAGTGAGGATGAGGTGCTCATTGTGGGGACAGTAATCAGAGAGGAGCTGGGTCACTCACGGCGCCTCGAGGCAGGGCCACTGTACCAGCCCAGACTGCCTGCCTCGAGGCTTCTTTTATTTTTGAAAGAGAAAGAAGCTTTTATCTAGTGTAAGCCTCTGTGGTTGCTTTTTCCTAATGTTGAATCTAACCCCTATATGTTTCACCTTTCATCAAATGCCAGCTCATTTTAGCCACAAGACTATAGGAAGGAAAATAACAAAAATCAGCCATCAAAATAATAAATATGTCCTGAAGTCAAGTATCAAAAACTTCTGGAGAAGAAATAAAGCCGGATTTTTAAAAAGTGAATTAAAGTAACAAGCTATCTTATTTTGCCAATTAAATTCACGCAGCAGAAAAGGCATTCTTATACTCTGGATGTGGTTAGGAATCAGTTTAACTACTTTGGGAAAAAAGTTAGATGATGCGTACCAAAAGTTAGTTACCCTTCCTTTGGAGATACTATCTGAAGACAATAATCCAACATATTTGAAAAGGTTACACATATTTTACTGGGCATTACCTGTTGGCCCCCTGGCATGGGAATCTCCTCTATTGGGGTGTTGTATACCCCAGAAAAGCCATGTTCTTTAATATTGATTCAATATTACTGGGTGGGATCTTTTTGACTAAGTTGTTGTTTCCATGGAGATGTGACCCACCCAACTGTGGATGGGACCTCTGATTAGGTGGTTTCCATGGGGATGTGTCTCTACCCATTCAAGGTGGGGTGGCTTACTGGAGCCCTTTAAGAGGGAACCATTTTGGAAAAAGCTTCAGATCTGGCACAGACGGACATTTGGAGATGCAGAAGGAAAACACCCTCAGGGAAGCTGTGTGAAACTGGGCAAAGGACCATCAGACACCAACCACGTGCCTTCCCAGATCGGCCTTTCTGAGTCAACGTGTCTTTATCTGGATGCCTTAGTTTGGACATTTTTATGGCCTCAGAACTATAAACGTGTGTTAGTTTGCTAGCGGCTGGAATGCGATATACCAAAACTGGAACAGTTTTTAAAAAGGGGAATTTAATAAGTTACAAGTTTACAGTTCTAAGCCTATAAAATTGTCTAAATTAAGACATCCAGGGATAGATACCATAATTCAAGGAAGGCCAATGGGTCAGGACACTTCTGTCAGCTGGGAAGCACATGGTTGGCATCTGCTAGTTCCTTGCTCCTGGGCTCCGTTGCTTTCAGCCTCTGTTCCTGTGGGGGTTCCTCACTCAGCTTCTCTGGGGCTGGCTTTCAATTCTCGGCTTCCCTTGGCTCTCTCCAGGTTCTGACTTAACATCTCATGGTGACGTCTGCTGGGCTCCAAGCATCTCCAAGCATCCTTGTCTCTGTTCTCCAAGTGTTAGCTCTACTATGAAGTTTCTGTTGGCTCTGTAATTTCTAAGGTTTCTCCAAAAATGTTTCCCCTTTTAAAGACTCTAGGGCGGGCCAGGGTGGCTCAGCAGGCAGGAATGCTTGCCTGCGATGCCAGAGGACCCGGGTTCGATTCCTGGTGCCTGCCCATGTAAAAAAACAAAAACAAAAACAAAAAACAATAAAAAAAGACTCTAGTAATCTAATCAAGACCCACCTAGAATGGGTGGAGTCACATCTTCATCCAATCAAAAGGCCACAGCCAAAATTGGGCATGCCACATCTCCACGCAGATTCTCTAATCAAAAGTTTCCACCCTGCAATATTGAAACAGGATTAGAAAAAACTGCTGCCTCCACGAGACTGACTCACGATTAAAGCATGGCTTTTCTCGGGTACATAATATCTTCAAACCAGCACAACTTGTAACTTAATAAGTCTCCTTTATAAAAGCCAGCCCATTTCTGGTATTTTGCATTCCGGCAGTTTAACAAACTGAAACAGGGCACTTCCCTCCTCGCTGGGGGGGGCTGGAGGCTCGTGTCCCAGGCTTCCTTGCTGGAGGCCAAAGGCACTGACCTGGTTCAGCCAGTCACGTGCACCCCTGGGCCTCTGCTCGGGAGCCATGGGGTGGAGAAGCGGGACCATGGAGGGGAGGGGGCTGTAGACTGGTGACCCAGGGGCTGGAGATGGCTCTGCCCGCTCAGTGCTGGCTGGCTGTGGCCAACAGCCGTGGCCGGAGTGCCCTCCCTGGGCCAGCCTTTGTGCTGCTGACCACGGGCTCAGGCTGCAAAGCCCCTGAACTTGGCTCTCCAAGTTCCTGCCGGCCTCTGCCCACTCTCTTCACAGATAACCCCAACTGATACGCATGAACATGCTCCTATCACGGCTTTTCTTTTTTTGCCAGCAATAGACACTGCCTGCCTGCCTGTGCTGGACGGCTTTCAAGGGTCTCAGAGCTGCCGGGAGGCTGGAGCTCTTACTGGCTGGGGAAGTGGAAACAGGTCCCACCACCCAGCGGTCAGGAGGGCCAGGCCCTGACTTGTCTGAACACTCATAGTCCAGATTCTGGGACGTGGAGTGGGCCTCTGCTGGCCTTGCTTGGGTCCTTCTGCCCATGCCCTGGACAGCGGGCTTCAGGGCCATGTGCTGGACGGCTTTCATTTGCTTCTCCAGCCGCCTTTGTCCATCCTGCTCTGGGCCCTGGAGGTTGACCTGGGTCCTCTTCCTTCTGACAGGTGGGACGGAGCAGAGGGGAGGCACGTTGGTGCTTACCCCCCTGGCCAGGTGCCTGCTCGCTGGCCTTGTCCTCAACCACCAGCCTCAGGTCCTGCCACGTGGCCTCTCCATGCTGCCCCTGACCCCCGGTTTGTGTAAATGCTTCCTCCCTGGCCCTGCTTTAGTTTGCCAGAGCTGCTATGACAAATACCACACACGGGCTGGCTTAAACGGCAGGGATTTATCAGCTCATGACCTGGCGGCTACAAGACAGCCAACATCAAGGTAGTGGTAAGACTTGCTTTCTCGCGGATCTGTAGCGTCCTGGTGCTGGCGGCCGGCGATCCTTGGGGTGTCCTTGGCTCGTACCTCTGCCTCCCATCACACACCCAATGTCCTCTCCCTTCTGGCTTCTGTGACTTCCCAGTTCTCTTTATAAGGCTCCAGGAAGATGGACTAAAAGCCATGGACCCAGCTTACTCACTTGGCCTCACCTTAACTAACAGTACCATCCTCAAAAGGCCCTGTTTACAGGAGGTCACCCCTTTAGTGATGCATGTTAAGATGATGCATATTGGGGATACATAAGTGAATCTACCACAAACCTTTTCTGGTCTCGGGGTGGTGAGAGCTCTGAGGTTACCGGCCCGGGGCTGTGGCCCCATTTGCCTGCTCACACCTTTGAGAACAGCCCTTTTATTAAATGCCCCTCGGTTCCTTCTCATGTGCGCGTTCTCTGTTTCCTGGCACGAGGCTGATGACAGGCCACCTCCTTCTTCAGATCTGATGGGAAAGAGGCCGTTCCAGCAGAGGGGGGCTGGATGCAGGGCCTGCAAGAGAGACGCCGACCAGCATCCTGTCCAATGCTCACGTTGCTTGCTGCCCACGGCCCCTGGCTCCGGGCACCCGCGGGGCTCAGAAGGTGGGAGCAGAGAAAGGTTGGGCCTCTCTGCCCTCGCCCCGGTTCTGCCGGGCACTGCAGTTCTGGAGAGAGAATGTGTCGGACAACAATGGGTCGAGGGTGACGGGACCCCACGCTCTCCCCGCAGGGTTTCCTGGGGCTGGGGTGGCAGGGTGAATCACGTGCCCCCGTGTAGACAGGCGCCCCCTCCCATGCTGAGGCCCCACCGTGGGCAGGACTTCTGGGGGTGTATGTCTAGTGTAGCGTGGTCCCACTGAATGAGGGGAGGGCTTGCCGGATGACCCGCGACCCCACAGAGAAAGAAACCGGAAGCCAGAGTGAGAGAAGGCCTTGGGGAGGAGCCTCGGCCGGAAGTCGGATCCGGAAGTCAGGGAACCCGGAAGGCAGTGGAACCCGGAAGAGAAGAGAGAAGACGTTGTTGCGTGATGTGAGGCAGGACAGGTAACCTGAGGCTTGGGCCGCCAGCACCACCAGAAGGCTCCAGAGTTTGGGGAGAAGACGTCACCTTGCTGACGCCCTGATTCTGGACTTTTCCTAGCCTCAGAACCGTGAACAGTGACCTCGTGCTATTGAAGCCAACCCACTGCGTGTTATTTGCAATAGCAGAGCTGATAAACTAGAATGGGGCGGGGGGAGGCACGCTGCTTCAGGCCTCATCAGTCCACCTTCAGCCTGAGCTAGAGGGGATGAGAGGGTGTTTTTGAGGGAACTTGAAGGAGCAGAGAGCTATTGGGGAGACAAGGTGTATTCCCCCAGCCCAAGCCAAGTGAGGGGCTCCAAGAGAGATGGAGTCACCCACCAGAAGGAGAGACTAGTTGCGCCTCCAAGCCCCATGGGTACATTCCCAAAGGCTGCTCAGGACTAGAGTGGAGAGGACATTTTGAAGATGGCACTAGGTGTGTGGGAGGAGCATAAAAAACCAGGGCCTGCCTCTCGCCAGGCAATGCCAGCCATAGCTGCCCGTGGTGGAGGAACCCTCAGAGGGTGTCTGGGCAGGGATCTGGAGTCTGCAGTCACCGTTCATAAGCACAAGGATATGGGGCCGCTTAAGGCCCAGTGGGATCCATGATGAATCAGGGGACAGTGGGAATGATTTCTGCCCCCGCCCCCCAGCTATCCCAGGGAAAGCCATGTGTGCTTGTGTATGGGTAGATGGTGGGTGAGGGGAAGTCCCTGTCGCCTGGGGATTGGGAGGTGTCTCAGTTTGCCTGGACTGCTAGGACAAACACCACCCACCGATCAGCTTAAACAACAGAACTTATGGTCTTACGGTCCTGGAGGCTGGGAGTCCAACACCAGCTCTCCACAGGCCACACTTTATCCAGAGTTTGTGCCGCTCACTGGTCACAATCCTGGGGTTCCTTGTTTTCACCTCTCCCTTCATCACAGGGCTCCTCTGGCTCCTCGGTCTCCTCCTTCAGGCCTCTCTGGCTTCTGGCTTTTACCGACTGATGGTGTTCAAATTCCCAGTGCCTTAGAAGGACTGGGCACAGGGTATGTGGCTTAAGGCCCACCCTGGTTCAATTCCGCCTTATTGTCTTAGCAACTGGAAAAATCCTTAACTAATAATAACATCTTCATTGGTCCTGTTTACACAAGGTTTCACACCCCCAGGACCTAAACATGTCTGTGAGGGACAAGATTCTCCAAAGAATCCACATGACCCATGAAAGCCGGTACCCAGAAACCAACCAGGACACAGGGCAGCTAGTGGCAGAGTGAGAGTGAGAAACAGACCTCTCACCCTGCCTGCACCAGCGATGGACAGCTGGAAAGCTGTGATGAGGGGTGACACGCTGGGAAGAAGTGGGGTACACAGGGTGAGAAAACGGACTTTCCCCACTCACCGGATCTGAGCAAAAGGCCAGACCTGAACCAGGCAGTGTGCGGAGATTTGAACTGGATGAGAGGGTAAACTTAGCTATATTAGACTGGACCCCTTTAGTGATCTTTCAAATGAGAGTGATTAGAAAAGCTTTGGGGGCTGCATGACATGAGGACAGGGCAGGGCAGGGGTGGGGCGTGTGGGAGCAAATGAATCAGACCATGTCTTGCTTGTGCGCCATGGAAACCAGCCCCAGGAAATGGGCATTTCCGGACACTGAGAGACAGATTCCATTTCCAAGGCCACCCAACCCTTCATCCCTTATCTGAGATCATAGGCAGCCTCGGCCCACTACCATCCCCAGGGGAAGGGGGGATTAGCTTGGAGTGTCTGGGCATTGCAGGACTCCCCAGCCCTCTGCCCTTCCCCCGCCCACCGACCAAGCGGGGGACCCTCGGTCTGGGCAGTGGCCAGCAGAGAAGGACTTGCCAGCACCCAGAGCCCATCTCTGAGTGCACGAGGGGTCACTTCTTCAAACAGGGGTGGGGTACTTGCCCCTTTAATCTTGCCCTGAGCAGAAATGTTGGCCCTAGGTCCTCTCTAGCAACAGTTCTCACCTCCATGAGGAGGACTCGTTCTGGAAGTGGCAGAGGTGCCCAGCAAGAGGTCTTGTTTCTGGGCACAGGGAGGGCCCCGCAGGAATTTGCTGTCATTCCCTGTTGTCGTCCTCTGCTGTGCTGTGTGTAATTGATCTGAGAATGGGTACATAGATCTTGCTTCACACAGAGTCAGCTCATTATCTCCTGACCCCAACCCCAAAGAGAGAAGGGAAAAATCAATTAGGTGGTGAGTGTCAGAGAGTTCACAGAACTGAAAACAAGGGAATTCGGCCAAGGTTTCTGGCCGGAATAACCTTTGACTGGGTATTTCCATTTCTGGGAATTGTCCTTGTGGAAGACTTGATAGAATAGAGGTGGAACACACTGGGTTTTCAGTTTACCAGGAGGGAAAACTTTGCAAATCTTCCCTGGTTTGGGGGAGGCAGGACAAAAGGAAGAATGTCTTCCTTAATCTCTTTGGTGCTTTTTGGTCAGAAGCCTTTCCTCATGTACTCATTCACTCATTCATTCATCTTTGCCTCTACTTAGGGTGTATTGAGCACCCACTATTGACCAGGCACTCCTTACCTCCTGTGGATGCAGCTGTGAGCAGGACACCCCGCATGTCCCACCCCCCGGGAACTGGAGAGGGAAAGACAAACACAAGTTACTGTGAAGAATAAAGCAGGGCAGGCGGACGGGAGTTGCAAGTTTGAATAGGGCCTTTCGGGAAGGCTGTGCTGGGGAGATGGAAGTGGGAACGGGGCCCACCGCCAAACCTCCAGGAGGTCTGTGGCTGAGGGCATGCTCTCTCCTGCTCTGCAGGTTCTGTAAAAGGAGGCTGGGTAGGAGGGATTTGGTGTGTCTCCCCACTTTTTCATAATTTGGGGCAAGTTCTGTTGCTAGAATTCAGGAATAGCGCAGAGAAGAGACAGTGGGGAGGTGGGGTGGGTACCGAACTCCAGCCTAGGAAGTTCATACCTGAGCCTCATGCCTCTGGGTTCAGGGCATGTTGGCCCAGATCCTTCTTTCCCCTAGTCACGTCTGGGGTTTACATAAGTGAGGCGCTTGGTTGCATCTTTTTTTTTTTTTTTCCCCATTCTACATATATAATCAGTAATTCACAATATCATCAATTGGTTGTTTATTGCCTGATTGTGTCTTGATGTGTGAATTGTGCGAACGTGGTGTGTTGGGGAGAAAATGCACAGATTAAAAGGTCAAAAAACAAATGAATACATGTACGTAGTTGGGAAAAAAAATGGTACCAAAAGCCCCCCTGTTGAAAAACAGCAGTCCCGGTGTGACGTTGGAACAACCCTTGTTGTGTCTTTTCGGTTTCAATTGTGCTGACCACTTAGTGGACCCTGGATTGGAGGTTAGCATCCCTCAGCCCTGGGAAAGTTTTTCTTGATTGCATCTTTGGTTGCTGCTCTTTGCCATTTTCTCTGTTCTGTTTCTGGTAATTTTATTAGTTGGATGTTGGACCACCTGAGTTGATTTTTTTAATCATATCTTTTCCCTGCCATTTTCCATCTCTGTGTTTAAAATTCTAATTTCCGGAGCATAACCTTCATGGCCAACCCTTCTGCTGACTTGAACTATCATCTGTCATATAATTTTTTATTTTCCAGTCATTCCTTTTTTATGGCTTTATAGGGATGCTGTTTATATACCATAAAATGCATCCATTGTAAGTGTACAGTTTAACAGCTGATCCTTTTTAATAGCATATAATTTGGGGGGTGTTTTATGGATGCAGGTCTTTTCTCACTTCTTTGAGGATATAAATTATAATCTGAATTTTTCTTCTCTTTCTTATGTTATCTCTACTTCTTCTTGTTTGCTTGTTTGTCTCGGTCCTTCTCTTTTGTGTTTGAAGCCTTCTTCAAAGACCTACTGATTTGTTCATGCTTGGAGAGGGGTGGGGGCTCTAAAATCCCATTGGGGGCTCTAAAATCCCATCTGGAAGCTCTGTGGGCACAGAGGGGGCTTGGCTTCACTGTGGGTGATGCTCCTTTAAGAGACATGCTCTGCCGAACAGAGCAGAAAGCCTGACGACAGTAGCACCCCTTAGTGGAGGTTTAATTTTTTCACCTCACACATGCGAGAAAACAAACAGAAATTGGCAGAGTAGGATTCCTGCGGGATTTATACATTTCTTTACTGTCTTTTTAGTGGGTTTGTAAAGAGGGGGAAAATAAATGTGAGAGATGAACCCACCAGGTGGAAGCCCCAGCTGGATTTACACGCCTCATCTTATTCTAAATAATTTCAGGCTATAGGCACCGGTCCCTGCATTTGATAAATGGAGAAACTGAGGCTAGTATCTCAGCAGGACCAGACTTTGAACCTGAAACCTGTAACCACGCTCCTGGGATCCCCGGGAGGCTTTGGATCCCATGGGGGAAGGAGCGCGTCAGGGCCGCTGGGTGAGACTCTGCAGGAGCCAAAGGTAGTAAGGACAGGGAGGCGGGAGGGCCACGCTAGGGTCCACAGCCCAAGGAGGGGGCAGGAGCTTCTCACGGCACCTGGGGCTGGGCTTTTCTCAGGTACATACAGAGCTTTCGGTGGCACTGGCCCCACAGTGCCCCTCCCTGCCACACTGGGGTCTTGAGCGGGGCAGGGAGGGCGAAGAAGGTAGAGCAGGTGCCTGGGGACTGTTGAAAGCCCGGTGAGGTTGTAAGTGTGGAGTGAAGGTGTTGGTGCCTTGTAAACTGTAAATTCAAGGAGCTCGCCTTCTTGGAGCTGTTTGATATATAACGGAAAGAGCATGGGTTTGGGAACCCTGGACTCAAGTCCCAAGTGCGATGATTTATTCCTGCAAAAGTAAAAAAGGAAAAATGTTAGTCCTACCAAAGAGAGGATGCAGAATTCTACTTCTAGCACATTTTTCCATTACCAAGCTTCCATTCTTAATTTTGTGCAAGTACATGCATTCTCTTGCACATCCATTCATTCAGTGATATTTATTGAGCACGTGTTATACTCTAGGCACAGCTCTACATTAATAGGAGACGTTGATACACCATTTTCAATGACGGATAGAACAGCTAGACAGAAGATCAATAAGGAAATAGAGGACTTGAACAACAATAAAAAACAGCTAGACCTACAGACATAAATACAACACCCCACCCAACAAAAGCAGAATACACTGTTGTCTCAAGGAACCATGGATCCTTCTCCAGGACGGACCATGTGTTTGGTCACAAAACAAGTCTTAATGAAAGAAAAAGAGATTGAAATAATACAAAGCAGCTTCTTTGACCACAATGGAATGGAACTAGAAATAATGACTGAGGGAGAACTGGAAAATTCACAAATATGTGGAATTAAATAGTATACTCTTGAGCAACCAGTGGGTCAAGGAAAAAAATCACAAGGGAAATTAGGGCATATTTTGAGATGAATGAAAATGAAAACATGGTGTACCCAAACTTACGGATTGCAGCAAAGGCAGCACACAACAGAAATTTAAAGCTGTCGATACTTACAGTAACAAAGAAGAAAGATCTCACATGAGTAATCTACCCTCACATCTGGAGGAACTAGAAAAAGAAGAGCAGACTAAACCCAAAGCGAGCAGAATGAGGGAAATAATAAAGATTGGAGCAGAGATGAACAGGAGAACAGTAGAGGGAATCACCAAAAATCAAAAGTTGGTTCTTTGAAAAGATCAGTAAAATGGACAAACCTTCAGCTGGACTGACAAAAAAGGACACGAATAGTTATTTATAGTTAATTGTGAGGACAAAAGAACTATAACCCGGATTGAAAATGAAGACGTTACTACCGACCCCACAGAAATAAAAAGGATTATAAGAGAATGATATGAACTACTATATGCCAACACATTAGCTAATCTAGGTGAAATGGACTAATTTCTAGAAACACACAAATTACCTACACTGACTCAAGAAGAAACGGAAGATCTCAACATCCCAAGTAAAGAGATTGAATCAGTCACCAAAAGCCTCAGAGATTGAATCAGTCACCAAAAGCCTCCCAACAAGGAGAAGCCGAGAACTAGATGGCTTCACTGGTGAATTCTACCAAACATTCAAAGAAGCGTTTGCACCAATCCTTCTCAAGCTCTGCAAAAAAAAAAAAATTGAAGAAGAGAGAACATATCCTAACTCATTCTACGAGGCCAGCACCATGCTAATGCCAAAGCCATATAAAGAACATTACAGACCAATATCTCTCATAAATATAGATGCAAAAATCCTCAACAAAACACTTGCAAATCGAATCCAACAGCACATTAAAAGGCTCAGGCACCATGATCAATCATACACCATGATTTATCCCAGGCATGCGAGGGTGGTTCAACCTAAGAAAAGCAATCAGTAACGCTACATAAATAGAATGAAGGAAAGAAAACCCCATGACCATCTCAATTGACGCAGAAAAGGCATCTGACAAAATCCAGCTCCCCTTCTTCCTAAATGCACTCAGGAAACTAGGACTAGAAGGAAACTTCTTCAACACAATGAAGGGCACGTATGAAAACCCCACAGCTAATATTACACTCAAAGGTGGAAGTCTGGAGGCTTTCCCCCTAAGATCAGGAACAAGGCAAGGATGCCCCCTGCCACCATTGCTCTTCAGCATTGGAACACGGAGTTCTCCTAGAGCAATTAGGAACGAAAAAGGAATGAAAGCATCCCCAGATCAGAACAGAAGAAGTAGAACTATCAATTCACAGATGACATGATGCTATAAACCTGTTTTAGCTGGCTTTCTCCAACACCCACCTTGGCTGGGAAGTGCTGCCCTGTTACTGCCAGGTGGAGACAGAGTGTGGGGTCCCCATGCAGGCTCTGCTGATGCCTAGGGTGGGGGGCTCCTTGTCCCTGCTGGCTTCCAGCTCCCCATGGGGTCCCTTCTGACACTGACCCTGTCTGCAGGGGAGGTCAGTGGGGCTCCTCACGGGCTGGAAGGAAAGTCCCTTCTCACCACTCAACCTTCTTGGATGCTGCCCAGGTTGGGGTGCGGGGGCCCCCGTTTCTGCCTGGTGAGGGAGGCAGTCTAGGCTCCCTCCAGCCTCTGCTGGCATGGGTGGAGTGGGGCCTCAGTTTCGTTGTTGTTTTTCCTGAGGTTTTGGCTAGGGTGGTGCACTTGTTGTCTTAAGACCTTCTGCTTTCCTAGTCCTTTGGCTCGAGAGAGCAGGCTTTCTTGGGGCTATTTTGTTTTTGTGTTTTCTATGCTTTTTGGTAGTTCTGGATTCTCAGCATCTTCAGCTCCAAGTCTGGGATACACGTGGCAGAAAGAAAACTCCAGGAATCCACCACTGTGTCCTTCCTGGGGTCCCAAAGTCCCTCCCTGGTCTGCCGCCTTCCCTCCACATTCAGAGTCCCCTCCTTTGTTTTATATAGAATGCCCTGGGAGTTTCCTTGTAACTTAGCTCAAGGAATGGGAAAAAATACATCAGTTCCATCTTCCCGAAAGTGGAAGTACCTTCAAAATTTCTTTGCAGTGAGGTATAACTCAGGTTCAGTGAAGCGGCCAATCTTTACATGTAAGTACCTGTAACTGGCACCCAAAGCAAGCATTCCCTGCACCCCACAAGCTTGCGTGCGCCCTGGCTGGCTGCCCCCTGGACGAGGGCTTGGCGACAGGCAAGGGAAGGAGCAGCAGCCGGGGG
>PVIY010045071.1:0-19429 GCA_004026745.1 Myrmecophaga tridactyla | reverse complement strand
AGCGGGGAGGGTCGGCGGGGAGGGCCCGGGTGAGGGAGGACGAAAGGAAAATCTCTCTGGCCGCATCGGGTCTCACAGAGGTGCGGAGGACAGGGGAACAGGCGGCCTGGGCCTTGGGGTGGCCTCTGCCCCCTCCTCCGCACCGCCCCCCACAGGGCGCTTGCCTCTGCCCGGCACACCCGCCCCTCTCCCTGGCTTTTTTCTTTCCCAAAGAGTTGAACTTCGTTCTAAAGCAGGGGTCAGGGCCCCGGGGACCGCGCCCACGACGAGAAGGGGTTCTACGAGGGGTCGTCCGGGGGCAGGCTTGGTGGGACGCCCGGATCGTCGCTGGTCCCTTGGGTGTCCCCCGCCCCCAAGCCCGCGCACACATCCCACCCGCCCTGTCCAGGCCCTGCGCCCAGGAGGCGGTGGGTGCTGGGCTCCAGGGCTGCCCTGGGCGCGCAGTGCCCGGGTGCGCGGTTGCCATCCGCAGCCCAGCACCCAGCGCGTGGCCTTTTACTGCGCTCAGTTCCCTCCAGGCAAAGAGCGAAATAGATACTTTGAAGGCACCACCTCTGCTTTTCTCCTTCCTCTTGTTGGAAAGGAGGAGACCTTACCATGCCTCGGAGATGCTGGTTAAAACGGTGAAGGAATGAACGAGCTCGGGGAGGAAGCGTGCATGCTGCTTGGGAGCCCATGGTCGCGCATCCGCCGAGCCCTGGGCCCCGCGGGGCAGCGCTGGTGCATCCCAGGGAGGGGCGCCCCGCTCAGCGCCCCGAGCTGCGGAGACTGCGACAGGATACAATGTTATCGCCCAGCTCAGTGTACTCCTCCCAGACCTGAAAAGCAGGGCCTACCCTGGGTGGGAATTTTTTTTAATCTTTGTCTATTTCAAGAACATGAATTAAGCTCTTATGAATTGGGATATTAATTAACATCAGGAGGAACCACGTGGGAGACAGAGAGGAGAGTGTGCCAGGCACATGCTGGGGAGGAGGGGGGAGGAAGGGCTGCGGTGAAGGCATCTGTCGCTGGAGGGGTGCATGGTGGGGGAACTCCGGAGTCTCACCTGCTGCAGCGAGATGTAAAGCCTCTGGCACCATTTCAGAGAGGAAAGGGGTGGAGGCGGGGAGGGGGGCCCTGGCCCTGGGTGGCCATCTCCACGGGGTGGGGAGGGGATTTGAAATGAGTTTGCCACATTCTGGAAATGTGAGTCAGCTCTCTGCCCGAGCCTGGGGCACTTGCCCACAGAGGTCTCCTGGGGTCGCTCTGTCCAGAATTTTGAGCCTGGGCTTTGCCATCAGCCCTTGGCTGCTTCAAGGCAGTTTGTTCTCTTCGAAAATGTTTTAGAAAAGTCATTTCAGGAATGCCTTTGTACTTCCTCTCCAATTCCGAGCCCAGGAGTCAGGGCCACTGCCACAGAAAGCTGACAAGGAAGGAATTAGTCAGTGACCTTGAAAACCAGGAAGGTCGGCCTGCGGCCTGAGCTTTACCGGGACTTCAAAGTTCAGAGCGCTGTCCACTAATTGTTGGACAGTTCATAAAAGCTCACAAGCAAATCCTCTTGCTTCTCCCTGGCTGGAGACCTAGAGAATTTCAAGACAGATTTGGAGCTGAAGCCAACCCTGGTTTCTATTTCCAAAGACCAGGAGGGAATTTTTCTACATGTTTGTGCTGCATACTCTCGATTGCATTCAGCAGCCTTTATCAAGGGAGATGGAGGCCTGAAAAATCTACATTTCCCACACAGCCTTGCCTTTTAGGATTGTGGTTGGAGTTTAGGGTCTGCCTACAGATGCACTTATGTAATATTTGTAAGGCAGCAAGGACACAGACGCCCTGTCACTCTTGCACTCTTCCATAGACGTGAAGCTGGGATGATGTTGGTGTTATTTGATGACCTCTGGCTCCTGGCTGCTGTGCCGTGAGCTCGAAGCAAGTGGTACGCTCTGCTGTCCATTCCTCCTGTTTCAGCCTTCCCTTAGTCCTGCAGGCACCGAGTTCCCTGCCTTCGATGCCTTTCGGCTTAAAATGCCAAATATCGTAGTGGTTTCTTGGTCTTGTCTCTCCCTCTAAAGAGAAAGCTTCTGCTTTCATCCTTGACTACAAGGCTTGCTGTCAGTTTTTGGTAGACAGGCATTTTTATTAGGTTAGGGCTTTTTATTATTCATAAATCACCATTTGCAGTTTTTCATATACGTTTCCTATGTCTATTGAGATTATTCAGTCATGTAGTTTTTGTTATTTTCTTTCTTTTTTTTTTCTTGGTGGCCTGGGCAGGCTCTCGGAATCGAACCCAGGTCTCCGGCATGGCAGGTGAGAACTCTGCCACTGAGCCACTGTCATACCACCAGGTCATGTGGTTTTTAAATCTCAACCTGCCAGAGGTACTTCAGCCTACAGTGGCATAAAGAAGTAAGGATTCCCTCCACACAAAAAAAACAAGTATTGTTAAAAATCCACCTTTGGAGCTTTGGGAGCATTGGAAATTGATCAAAAGCCAACAATAAATTGAGAAGCTCTTTATCTGAAAAACTGTGTGTTACCTAAGGACACCCGCCCTCCTTGCTCGTTGGAGAAGGACAGTGGCGCAGCCGCAGTGGGAGCTTCCAGCTCTGCGGCCAGTGGGCCAGGGTGGGAAACCCAGAGGTTTGCCAGCTACAATTAGTGAACTCAGGAGCAGCAAACTGGAAAAACCCAGAGTTATGCAAGCTCATGGTGGCAGTCCCAGCTGGGGCAGGCCGCAAACCAGTGAGACGTTTAATGGGGAGATCCTGGAAATGAGAGAGCATGAGAAGGGCTGAGATGAACTTTCCACAAACACCTGGCCAGCGGGGAACTGCATGCAAGCATGAGGCGGGGGGTGGGGAGTGGAGAGCCCAGGGAGACAAGCACACACCAAAACTGAGCCGCGGAGGGTGGAAAGCGTAGGGCTCCAGGGTGGAATACAGACTCTGCCCAAATCACTGGCTGACCTATGCCATGCAGATACAGGGTGGAGCCCCAGGAAGGCAGGCTAAAAATTGAACAAACAAACAAAAACCTGAGCAAAAACACACCATGTAGGAGACAAGTCCCATGGTTTAAATCCAGGCAAGTCAAAGAAACTCAGAAAAATAAACAGAATCCAGAATTACTGCAGTGTATTATTTAAAATGCCCAGGTTTGTTTTTTTGGGTTTTTTTCCCCACAATCACACAGACACACTGTAAAAGCTATGCAGTCATACAATCTTCAAGAATCTAGGTTACTGGAACATAGCTCATCAGTTTCAAGTACTTCCTGGGAGTCAGGTCCCACAGGGTGGGGGGAGGGCAGTGAGTTTACCTGCTGAGTCGACTTAGTGAGAGAGGCCACATCTGAGCAGCAAAAGAGGTTTTCGGGTGGAGGGGGGACTCTTAGGCATAATTATAAACAGGCTTAACGTCTCCTTTGCAAGAATAAGTTTCATCGGAGCGAACCTCAAGATTTGGGCCTCAGCCTACTGCAGCAATTGTCCCTACTGCTTGCGAGAATATCAGGAATTCCACAGATGGGTAAGTTGACTATTTCCACCTTTCTCCCCAGTCTCCCAAAGGGACTTTGCAAATACTTTTTTATTCTCTGCCCAAATTACTCTGGGGTATATCACAACATCACACTAACCTGTACAAACCCAACAAGATCTCATGCCCTATTCAAGGTTCCATGTACTTATAGTGTTCAAATAAGCTGACCATATCAGTTAAATTAGATAATGAGCTACCCAAAATATAAACTTTTCACCAAATAAACATCCCTTCCTTTGCTCTCACACAGAAGTTGAAGCTTTAAAATATAGACAGTATCATCCTTTACCCTGTATTCTGATTTACCTTTGTCCTATCCAAATCAACTTCACTCACATCTCCAGTTGACGTCTGATCACTTTTTCAACTTTTTAAACAGTTGCTGTATAGGGTAATGCTGTCAATCTTTGGTCTCTCTCTCTCTCTCTCTTTTTCTAAAATTTTTATTGACAAATCAAAACAGTATACAAACACAAACATTCTCAACATACAAACATTCCGGGTGTGGTGAACAGTCAATGGCTCACAATATCATCACATAGTAGTATATTCATCCCCACGATCATTTTTTAGAATATTTGCATCACTGCAGAAAAAGAAATAAAAAGAAAAAACTCATACATACCATACCCCTTACCCCTCCCTCTCACCAACCACTAGTATTTCCTTCTACCCAATATATAAAATGCCCAGTTTTTAACCAAAAATTATGAGACATGCAAATAAACGGGAAAGTGTGGCCCATCCCCAGGGGGAAAAAGCCGTCAGCAGAAATTCACCCTGCAGGGCTTTGAAGATGATGGAACAAGACTGCAACATGCTGAGGGAAAATGATTTCCAACTAGAACCCATAACTAGTCAAAGGGAAAAGCAAAATAAAAACATTCTCAGACAAAGTCTCAAGAAATTGACCTGCTGTGTACCCTTTCTTAGAAGTCACTGGGACCAACACAGGAGCAAGGCGGAGAGAATTTCCATGTGACGAGGGGACACTCAGGATGAGAGCTGTGTACAAATCCCAGGGAGCGCCCAGGGCTCTGAGATGGTAGAGCTCGGAAGTACCCATTAACCCTAAGAAGAGCGGGGAGGTCTTCAAGAAGGGAAATTAATCATAGTTAACCAACTCCAAGATACATATTAACCCTAAGATGAACTAAAAGTTATTCAAGAAAGGAAAGTAATAATAGTAATAACTCTTGGCTCAGTAGGGAACAATAAATGTTTTTCCTAAGTCCTTGTCACATACCCACAACAATGCGCACACTAAATAATTATTCAACCCCAAACTGTGTCTCAGTTGCATGGGAAGTATGGAGCGAGGGGAAGGGGCATGGGGGGGCAGGAGTACTAGTGATAAATCCTTGATGCCACTCACAATGTCAGCAGGCAGCATGTAAGTAAATTTTTTAGAAATATGGAGGTACATACCCTCCTCCCCGCTCCAAAAAAAAAAATCAGATAAAATACGTTTGAAAAAAGGGGTTTCATGGTGTTTGCGGAAAGGGAAGGAGCATGAAACTAGTGGGTTATTTTTTTTTACTTTCTTATCGACGTTCTTTGACTTTTAACACTATATAAATGTATTCGTGTAATTGAAAAAAAGCAATTTCTAAAAGTTTATGTTTAATTATGGCCTTAAACGAAGTTAAATAGAGAGATAATTTAAAACAAGTACGTACCTTGTAAATATCTAGATAATATAAAAGGAAATAAAATACAGTCTGTATGGCAAAATCCAGAAAACATCTAGAAAACACACACAAAAAGAAGATGACTGGATTAAAATCAAATATGTTCGTTATAACAATTAAAGCAAATAATTTATATTACCCTATTAAAAAACAAAGATACAAGTGTATGTGTTTATACAAGGCACAACCAAAATAAAAGAGAGGTTAACAATTAAAAGAATGGACAAAGACGGCCAGGTAAATTCAAATAAATAGAAAGCGGAGGTGGAAGTACTTTTATTAGGCATCACAGAATCAAAAGCCAGAGATAGCAAGAATGATTTCATTTTACATCGATAAAGGTTACCACCCACAATGGAAACCTAACGGCCATGTACTGTCATACCAAAATTAATAGGGAATCCAAAGACAGAAATGAAAAATGAGCAAAACATAAAACTAATAGAACTCCGGTTGCAGCTGTAGACAGGAACAATCCTGCTGAGTCTTTAGCAGTCAAATGGACAGGAAATAGACAAGGTATTTTAGCGTGTAATTCATAACGTTAGATGAGTTTCCCCTACGTCCACGCATGCAGAGGGAGACAGGTTGTAAGGGGCAGCCCCACGCCGGCTCCCTAACATTCACATCCTGTGAGTCCCACCCGCCGTCGTGCCCTCAGATGGGCGCGTCCACCAGCCGCATTTGACCCCATCATGAGATCTGAGTCAGAACCATCCCGCTAAACGGATCCTGAATTTCTAGCCCATAGGACCTGTGAGATAATTAGTGATTTTTGTTTTAAGCCACCATATTTTTTAGTAATTTCCTATGCAGTAATAAGGAACAGATAGGTGATGCATAGACAGACGGACAGATGTGGGGTGGTTTGGAACTGCCTGAACCCCGGAAAATCATGTTCATAAAGCTGATCCATTCCTGTGGGTGGGGCCCTACGGCCAGGAGGACTTTCTGAGGTTACTTCAGTTAACACGCGGCCTGGGGTGGGGCAGGATCATCTGACTGCAGTCTTTTATAGAGGAATATAGTTCAGACAAAGAGAGAGAAAGCCATTGAAGCAAGAAGCTGAAACCAGTGACACCCAGAAGAGAAGGGAAAGAGGCCCCATGTGCCTTGCCGTGGGGCAGAGGAGCCGAGGACCACAGGCAGGCAGGCTTGGGGAAGAAGCATCAGTTTGATGAGGCTTGATTTGGACATTTTCCTCAGCATCAAAACCATAAGCTTGAAAGCTAAAAAATTCTCATTGTAAAAGCCACCACATTTCATGATGTCTTCTTTGAGCAACCTAGAAAACTAAAACAAAATAGATAGATAGATTTTAAATTTATGTTCTACAAGCATAATAGGTCTTCTTTTCTTTTCTTTCTTTCTTTTTTTTTTTTGCCTGGGCAGGCACCGGGAATTGAACCCGGGTCTCTGGCATGGCAGGCGAGAACTCTGCCTGCTGAGCCGCCGTGGCCCGCCCACTGGGTTTTCTTTTCAAACATTAATGGAACAGATACAAAACTGACTATACATGGGATCCAATCTGGATCTTTCCAACAGCTTTCCTTTCTATCCATGTCCAGGTAAAATCTGATAAGGAATATCTATACCTGGATTAGAAATGAAAATGTCACATCAGGACCTGAAATTCAGACTTTATGATTTGTCTAAATGTCAAAATCATAACATCTGGTTTTAATATCTGGTAGTGGTTGTACTGATTTTTTAGATATGTGGCTTGACTTCACATTACTGCTGATGCAACCTAAATATTTTAAATACATAAAACCCTTTAATTCTTTCCATTCTTGCTGAATTCAGAGTTTCCATGGAAGTGCACCCAAGGACACAACCAAGAGATTATTATTTTTACCTCGGTCTGACAGTGTCAATTTACTAGGTGCTGTATTTGCTGGTGAAGCAAGCAGTACACATTTAAGGATCCTTGCGGTGCAGACATGGTACTGTTTCCCAGCAGAGAGGCAGAGAGGAAGGCATACTCGGTTCGTGTGGAAGTACATATAGCTGAATCCAGGATCGCAGCACATAGCCAAGCTTACAGTGAAACACAGCAAATATTCTTTGTATTTTTGACCCTTGAACATATACTACACTTCCTTTTCTGGCCTCACTGTTAAGAATAATAGGTTTGCCTCACTGCCCTCCCCCGTCTACGTGGGACATGACTCCCAGGGGTGTGGACCTTCCTGGCCACGTGGGACAGAAATCCTAGAATGAGCTGAGACTCAGCATCAAGGGATTGAGAAAAGCTCTAGAATGAGCTGAGACTCAGCATCAAGGGATTGAGAAAACCTTCTGGACCAAAAGGGGGAAGAGTGAAGTGAGACAAAGTGCCAATGGCTGAGAGATTCCAAACAGAGTCGAGAGGTTATCCTGGAGGTTATTCTTATGCATTATATCGATATCACCTTTTTAGTTAAGATGTAATGGAGGCTGGAGGGAACTGCCTGAAAACGTAGAGCTGTGCTCCAGAAGCCATGTTTCTTGAAGATGATTGTATAATGATATAGCTTTCACAATGTGACTTGGTGTGATTGTGAAAACCTTGTGTCTGATGCTCCTTTTATCTACCTTATCGACAGACTAGTAAAACATATGAATTAAAAATAAATAAATAATAGGGGGAACAAATGTTAAAATAAATTTAGTAGATTGAAATGCTGGTGATCAGTGAGGGGAAGGGGTAGGGGGTATGATACATACGAATTTTTTTCTTTTTCTGGATTGATGCAAATGTTCTGAGAGGCAATTGTGGTGATGAATATACAACTTTGTGATGATATTGTGAGTTATTGTTTATGTACCAAGAATGGAATGATCATATGGTAAGAATGTCTGTGTTTATATGTTGTTATGTTTAAAAAAAAATTAAAAATAAGAATAATAGGTTTGCATGTGCAACAATTTTTAAAAATCTTCTCATCATGGAAGACATTCTGTGACCATCTGAATAAACAAAACAAAACTTCTGCAAATCTGAGTGCAATCTTTCTGCCTTGTTCCATAAAGATGAAAGTGTACAAGTTATATTTCTTAACCACAACATAAAAAGAAAAACCCAAGAATTAATCATTGAGTTTAAACAAAACCAAAAACAAAAACAAAAACAAAAACCCCACTAAAATTTAAACCCATCTCCTAAAAAATGATTGGATCAAAAAAGAAAATCGAAACCTACTACAGACAATTCAGAAAATAATGGGATATACCCAAAGTTGAGCTTAAAGGTGAATTCAAAGTTTAAGGAAAATGAAACTAATAAGGAAATATGTTAATTATATTTTTAAAATAAAATAAGAAAACCAGGAATCAGTCCAAAATACAATGTCAAAACTCACAAATAATGTGAATGGCTTAAAATCACCTGCAAACAGATAGAGACATTCAGATTTTTGCTTCTTTTATTGGTTAGTTTTTCTTGAGGCGAAATTTATCTGCAGTGAAATATGAAGAGCTTAAGTGCAAAATTCAATGAGTTAAAAAATATATATAAACTCATGCAACCAAGAATCTGAGAGAATATTTTCATCATCTCCAGAAAATTCTCCCATGCCTCTTTCAGTGAATCTCCATCTCCCCACAGGCAACTAGAGGTCTGACTTTTGTCACAATACATTATTTTTGCTTTGTGCAATCAACGTTATTTTTCTTAAATTAAGACCAAACAATCTTTTATATTTTTCCATGGGCTCACCACTTCCAATGCTCTCCATTCCCTTGTTTAAATCTGAATGTCTCTCTGGTGTCATTCCTTTTCAGCCTGAAATAACTCTTCCAGCATTTCTTGAAATATAGTTCTATTGGGGAAAAAGCAACAACGACAACTCTACTTTTCATTTATTTAAAAATTCCTTTATTTCACTTTCATTTTCATTTAATACCGAATCCATCTAAGCGTTATTAAAATAATAACTACAGGAAGATAGTATCAGCTGAAAATAAAGGGACGTATAAGGCAATAGCAAGAAATTGCCAACAGTAGAATTGCGAGAGTGTTGATATCAACATCAAAGTAGAACCACGGCAAAAATAAAAACAAAAAGCAGAAAAGGATATCTTGATATTTATAAAAGGCATGACACATCAGTAAGATAAAACACTCCTGAATTTTTATGAACCAGTAACATAGCAATAAACTATATAAAGCAAAAACAGAAATTTTTAAAACGGACTAGATCATAACCGCAATGGGAAATTTTAACACGCATCTCGGGGACAGACAGATCAAGCGTGCCAAAACTAGCTGAGTGCACAGAGAACCTCAGTGGCTGCGTTACCACCCTGAGGGCCCAGTTTTGGAAATGAGGGCTGGGCCGGGGTGAGGGCTGGGCTGGGGTGAGGGCTGGGCTGCCGGCGCCGCCCTGAGACTGCACAGAGCCTGGCAGAGCCGCTGCTGTGCAAAGATAAATGTTCAAGAATGTTTCTGATACACATTGTAGCAATGTAAGTTGCAAAAAGGAGGAGGGGGAACACTATTTTTTGTGACTAAGAAGACAAATGCACAAATGATGGTTTTTTCCTTATCGTGAAATACCGTGTAGCTTTTTAAAGAATGAGGCAGTTCTATGTGTACTAACATGGAAAGATGCCCAGTCCCTCAACAAACCTCCCTGCTTCTCCACTTGGACACTGAGTTTTGACGTCTGCTTCTAAGCAAGGTGTCATTCACGAAAATGCCAAACTCCCCTCGTGAGCTCATCGCCCTTCCTTTATGCCAGCTTCCGGAAAGGGCAGCCTATTCAACCAGACTGCGTTTATTATTTAAAATATATATATGTTTTCTGAGTTGATCTTAGCAGAGTCACAAAAGATACTTGCACAATTTCTTTCCATATCTGTTATAACTGCTTTTTCTCAGTCCCCCGTTGTTAAATTATCTCCCCGCCCCCTGCACCCCCCAGCTTGTCTGATGGCCTCAAAGCCTGAATTTCTTTAATTCATCCTTCCTGGAGATTCAACCTCCTGCTCTTGTGTGGACAGGAGAGGGACTCTGCTTCTTATGTAGAATATCAATAATTCCCTGGTTTCCAGGTGCACCCTATCTGTGCTTCTAAGTTCTGCCTTTGCAGGGTCTAAAGTAGGATTCGGCTTCTTTTTGATGGTTTTCCTCACCCCTGCCCCTTGCAGACACCAGGCTTCTAGTTTTCTCCAATCTGCTAAGTCAGTTACTCCTCACTCATTTGCTTTCCAGTTTCCAAATGTCTGTTGATCTCTCTCATCTGCTATCTTCTCTTTGTTCTTTTTAGGTTTATCAGTTTTTATTTACTATCACTTATGAGGATTTGGGAAGGAGAGTTGATACATCTGTCATTTAAACCAATTGGTTTATTTTTTTAAATGTTTATTTCTTGCTATTAATTTTTAGGTGTATTATACTTTAGTCAGATGTGGTCAATAACGTTTTTTCTTCAGAGATTTTATTGAGGTTTTATTGGTGGCATATTATATGAATATAAATGTTTTTAATTGACGAAGTTTTTATAAAAATTCATGCTCACTTGAAAAGAAAACATTCTCTGTTTCTATGCTGTAGTTTTAATATACATCTGTTAATATACCTTGTTAATTATGATATTTAGCATTTATTATCCTTATTTATTTTTAGTCTGCTTTTTCTTTATGTGTTGAGAGAGGTGTCTTATTTCACTATTTTAGTTATTTTGCTTCTTCACTATTCTGCCTATTTATCCTTAGGTCTCCTTTGCTTTATGGTTTGTATATTTCATGCTACATTATTTGGGTTGCAGCCCCCTGTGCCAACTCATCGTGACACATAACTCCTGGAACTATAGTTGGGATGCATTTACTTGTGTTCTCCACCAGACTGCAAATTCCTTGAGAGAGGAGAGCCTGTTTTTTGTGGCTCGGTGGTTGGCAATTGGAGGGACTCAAAGAAAATATTTTAAGTTAACAAGTAGGTCACAGTATGAGCAAAGATACAGGAGCAAAAATGAGGCTGGCAGAGGGTGGGGAGGGGCAGTGAGTGATGGACTCTGGGGGGGTGGTAGAGTTTACACCTCCCAGTGGGCTGCAGGCTGCAGACCACACAGGGCCAAACCAGCAGATGGATTCAGAGCTCAAAATTCTAAGCAGCTTCGTTTGGGGGCTGCCAAACATTCAGTTAACCTTTTTAATCCCTGAAAATCAGCACAAATAAAATCTGCACATTTCTCTGGGCTCTGCAGCTCACTCAGGCTGGGAGGTGGCAAATACCAGCCTTCGGGTTCAAGAGGAAGCTATTAAAGCTGCATATTTTTTCAAAAGAGAGAGCGTAAGAGTACAAAGAAGAATTACAAGAAACCCCCTAAATTACAAGTGTGAGTTACAGTAATTGCTAAATTATAGAGCTCTGACTTTGCTAGACACGCACCCCCTCAGCTTCCACCGTTTTTCAGCACTGTCTTGAGTTGATAAATGCCAGAAAGCTCTGTGGGAAGTCGGGCAGGGAGCTGCGGGGGCTAGCCTCACCCTTATGGGTGAGGCTAGGACACAGATCTGGGTGAAAATCAATTTAATGTCTTTTTTCCGATGCTGAATCCCCCCGGTGGAGAGTCGGCTGTGGCTAGGCGTCCAAGGTGGGTCTGGGGTATGGTGCTGTCAGAAGATGTGGAAGCAGTACAGGCCTCTGTCCTTGTGGTCAGACAGATTGGGAGTCCTAAGAAATTTTCCAGGGCCTTTGCAGTCCCTGGGTCCAGGCAGAGAGAGGCCTTCATCGGGCCACACCCCTCGTTCTCCTCCCTATCCCCAGCTGTAAGTGCTGCAGCTTTCAGGATGAACTCTCCCGTCATCCGAGTGCTGTCACCCTTCTCCGCACACTCACGCTCCCATCACCAAGGCAAAGATGCAAACCTAAACCGGTAGTGTGCAAAAACCATGCGTTGAGAAGGTCACCCGCGGAGTAGGCGAGCACTGGTTTGGGGGCTGGGGACGTGCGGACAGCTGAGCCATGGAGGGACTCGCTTCTGCCCTGAAGTGGCAGCAGGAGAAGCCAGGCCCGGGGCTGCTGCTGCTCTCTGAGGCTCAGTGGCACACCTGGGTCCAGGGATGCCACGGTTCCACCCCACATGCACTGTCACAACCGGTCCCCCCGCTGCCTCTCACCTGGGCGGAGCTGTTCCTTATGCCAAGAAGCCTGATGCCCGGGGACACCCAGGCAGCACACAGAATGCTCTGCACTCCTCGCAGTCGAGGGAGATTCTTCAGGGAGGCGTTTTCAACTGCAATTGTTCATTACGAAGCTACTTAGGGCCTGTCCTGTCCCCAGTTTCTGGGGTTTCACTCAGCCCTGCCTCCAGCCCAAGTCCCAACCAGCTACACAGAAGTCCTTCTGAAACAACTGTGGCAAGGAATGGGGACCTCAAACTGCAAAGAGAAACACAATGCATGCTCCACCCTCCTCCAGCCCGCCTTGGGGGGAGATAAAAACTACCTCATGACCCCAAACAAATCCTTAGACTCTGAAATCTGCCCAGAAGTCCAGAAGAGTGAGAGAACAGGGAGCCGAACCTTCCTTTAAAAGTAAATACTGACACATAATTAAAAAAAAAAAAAGTAGATGTTAAGTTTGGGAAAGAAGTCATTTCCAGATTAACTGAGCTTTCAAGAGCGGGAGATATTTACCATGATTAGGTAGGGCCATGATTCTGCATGGAAGTGAGAGATGATCTATTCCCGCAGCAGAAGCAGACGCCTTACCAGAAACAGGTGGCTGGTGGAGGATGTGTGAGCCCTGGGAGGTTCTGAGAAGGACCTGACACTGCGGGGCTGCGTATTTTAGGAATAGATTTCCCCCTGGGATGATGCAATTTCAGTTATTTTCCAGGATGCCTGGATTTGCAGCTTCTCAGCTTCACCCTGGCTGGGATGCCATCAGTGGGAGGCATGGCAGCCCTGTGGTCAGGGGGTGTATTAATCAGGATTCCCTAGAGAAACAGAACCAACAGGAGACATCTGTAAATGTGAGATTATAAAGGCGTCTCATGCAACCGTGGGAATGGTAGAGCCCAAAATCCGCAGGGCAGGCTGTGATGCTGCAGCTCCTGTGAAGGGTCTGGACGGACTCCATAGGAGAGGCTCGCTGGCTGAAGAAGCAGTGGAAGAGTCTCTCTTCCTCCTTAAAAGCATCCAAATGATTGGATTATCTCATTGTGGGAGACACGCCTTAATTGATTGCAGATGTCATCAGCTACAGCTGCAATCAACTGAGTGATGATTTAGTACACCAGCCTTCCGGTTTATCCACCAGCCCCGAAATATCCTTGCAGCAGCAGTCAGGCCAGTGTTCGCCTGACCAGGCCACTGGGCACATCACCTGGCCAAATGGGCACCAGAACCATCACAGGGGAACTGTGTCCCTGAAGCATCTGAAGTTCCCTCCAGTCCAAGTCCCAACACAGCTACTCAGAAGTCCTTAAAGAGAAGTCTGGGATTGCGGAGTCAGGCTAGAGGATTTCGAATTCCAGCTGAGATACGGAACCTCCCCAAGACTCAGTTTACTCATCTGTAAATCACGGACAAGCACAACATGAAAAGAGCTTCGGACAAATGCAACAATTTCTTTATTTATGAATCAGGAGACCGGCCAGAGGAACCCAGCTGTGAGAGTCCTCCATCTCTCCATCCCGCCCTGGCTTAAAGTCACTCATCCTAACCCTTCCCTGGCAGTCTTCCCCTCCTAAAGCCTCATTCCCTGACACGCCGCCTCCAAATGTCTGCTCCAATGACACTCAACTATGTTCCTTTCTTCTGCACAAACGATGCTTGCATCCATACTCTTTCCTCCACCTGGAATGGACTTCATCTGAGTCTTCACCCTGGGAAGTTTGCTGAGCCTTTAGGGTTCGGTACAGCTGTCAGCCTTCCTTAAGCCCCAGTCCCAGGCCTGCCACGAGGATGGTAGGTACCCCTCCTCTAGGGTCCTTGCCCTGCTTTCCACATGCATGGGCCACCGCATGGCCCCTGTATCACTCTGTTATGGTGCGCTCTTAATTCTTCCCTTTTTTTTTTTTGCATGGGCAGGCACCGGGAATCGAACCGGGGTCTCTGGCATGGCAGGCGAGATCTCTGCCACTGAGCCACCGCTGCACTGCCCTGTGGTGCTCTCTGGACGCGCCTGTCTTCCCCACTGCACTAACTACAAGATTTCAAGGTCAGGAAGCTGGCCTGGTCTGCCTCCTTGTCTCTGTCCCCCAAGGGTCCTACATGGCGCTGTGTCCATGAGGAGGTGCTCCATAAATACTTTTAATACATGAGTGGTTCAGCTTCACAACCGCCTAGGAGAGAAGTCACCGCACAGGGCCGGCCTGAAGATTCTCCAAGCAAAGTTGTGGGCAGGGAGCACAGCACTTGAGCAGCTGGACTTCAGGGTCAGGCAGTCTTCTCACAACTGGGCTCAGCCCCTCAGCAGCTGTATGATTTGGGGAGTGTCTGAACCTCTGTGAACCTCAGTTCCATTATTTATAAAAGGGAATCAGGGTGATACGTGCCCCATAGGACTGTTGTGAAAATTCATGGAGAAGCTGCATGCTGAAACCTCATGCAGAGGGAATGCTCAGTACGTGGTAGTGGCCACCACGTGGAGGGGTGGAGGGGTGCCAGCCAGGCCTGGGTAGCAAAGGGAGCAGCAGAAGGGCAATAGCAGTTTCTCCTCTGCTATAATTTCTTCCCTCAACCTTCTGGCTGGTTTTCATTACTTTTAATTCTGGAGTGGTAGAGGAGCAAGGAGAGGCCAAGGCTGGACGTTTTTCTTTATTTTAGATCCAGAGTGAAATTAATGATGGTGGCATTAACGGTGCTGGTTCTTGTTGTGGAGTGAAGACTACAGTGGAATGGTGTGGTGGTGGTGGTGGTGGGGATGATGGTGATGGTGGTGATGATGGAGATGATGATGATGGTGGTGATGGAGATGATGGTGGTGATGGAGATGATGGTGGTGTTGGTGATGGAGATGATGGTGGTGATGGAGATGGAGATGATGATAATGGTGATGGAGATGATGGTGCTGGTGATGGACATGATGATGGTGGCGATGGAGATGATGATGATGGTGGTGAGGGAGATGATGATGATAGTGGTGTTGGAGATGATGATGGTGATGATGGAGATGATGGAGATGGTGGTGATGGAGATGATGGTGGTGATGGTGATGGAGATGATGATAATGGTGATGGAGATGATGGTGGTGGTGATGGAGATGATGATGATGGTGGTGTTGGAGATGATGATGATGGTGAGGGAGATGATAGTGATGGTGGTGATGGAGATGATGGAGATGTTGGTGATGGAAATGATGGTGGTGGGCTTGGTGGAAATGATGATGTGGGGTTGGTGATGATGGCTAACGTCTATTGAGCACCCATTCTTGAGCATGCACCCTCCTAAGAGTTTCACATAAACCAACTCACTTAGTCATCACCACAATCCATGGGGTAGGCACTATTTTTTACCATCATTTCATAGACCAGGAAACTGAGGCACACAGCTAAGATAAATCACTCACCCAAAGTCACCTAGAAGGTAAGTAGAAGAACCAGGATTTAAACCCAGCCCCAGAGAAGACTGCTGTTTGATGACCTTTTCAAATGAACACAGTCCAAGGGCTTGCAAAATATTCAGGTGCTGTGTGTGTGTGTGTGCGTATGTGTGTGTGTGTGTGTGTGTGTGTGTGTGCATGGCGTAAAAGAAAATTAGCCTTTAGGAAAATGGTAGCTAAGAAAAACTCAAAGAGCCTCAGGCTGAAATTCTCTTTGGTTTTGATGCCTTCTTGAACAGTTGACTCCTTGGGCCATCCCCACAGGAGGGTAGCTTCTTGAACCCACTTGAGGTGTAGCAGTGGGGTGCTCGTGGCTTCCACTCCTGGGCTTTGTGAGGACACCCGCCAACGTGTCCAGAGATGGGCCATCTCACGGCTGGTCACCACACAGCTGTAAGGGCAGCGTCTCTCCACCCTACTCCAAGAGTGCCAGGTAATCAGCACCTCCTCAGGGGTGACACCCACAGGCACCTGACACACCTGGGGCTGGGCTGGGTGGGATTCTTTGTATCCAGCACGTTTTCTGGAACTACGGGCTACGTGTGTGCATGCTGGGCGTGTGCTTGCTGAAATGCTCACATACGGACAGACAAACATGCCTACCTGCACACACACACATACACACACACACACACACACACACACACACATCCCACCCTGTGTCCACGCCCAGCAGGACACAGCTATAGATGACCGTTCCCTGCCCAGGCTGCCTCCCAGAGGGGAAGTGGCACAGAAACAGCTGCCCCAAGGCTGCACAGAACTTTTGAGGGTCTGCTGAAAACTACCCACCGGAAACAGACACAAGATGCACCTCCAAGTTTTGCAAACAGCCTCAGGGACTGCCACAAGGAGGCCAAGGGGTGAAGGCCATCCATTTTGCGACTCAGCTGAAGGGTGACTTCCCCAGCCGTAAGGCAGCTTCTCAGCCGTCAGGCTCCTAACCACTTCTGCTTCCCCACTACCATCCACGTGGGCACCAGAGAAATCGGGTCACTTCCAACTTCCAACTCTCTAGGGACCCCACCTCACCCTGGAATGAATCCCAAAGTCCTCATCAGGACCTGTAAGGCTCACGGAGGGAGGGGCCCCGAGGGAGGGACCCTGCCTTTCCTCCCACCCTACCTCCTCCCAGCTGTCCCTGTTGCTCCTCCTGCTGCAGCCGCCTGGGCTCCTGCTGGCTCTCACCCCAGGGCCTTTGCACGTGCTGTCCCTTCTGCCTGGCATGCTCTCGACTGAGCCCTTCTCGCCATTCAGGTCTCAGTCCAAGCATCACCTCTTGAGAAAGGGCACCCCTGACCTCCCTCCCTCCCTTCCACTCTGCTCCCTGGCCCACTTCACGCCTTTCCGGTTTCTATTTGTTACCTGTCCCCCCGCTGGGAAGGTGAGCCCCGTATAGGAGAAACCTCTGCATCTCCGAACCTGCTGGGAGTTTGGGGGTCCTTTGTGAGCAGAGTCTTGGGGGCACGGTCCGAGCTCAGTGTGCTTCATCGGTGAATGGCAGGTTTCCATTCCCAAGTTGGAGGAGGGCTCAGAGGCTGAGCCGGCATTATGTTTTTTTAAAAACTGAAAGTAAGTGCCAGCAAGGATGTGGAGAAATTGGAACCCATGAACATTGTTGCTGGGAATATAAAATATTCAGCGGTGTAGCCTCTGTGGGAAACATTTCAGTGGTTCCTCAAAAAGTTAAACAAAGAATTACCCTATGATCCAGAAGTCCCACTTCTAGGTATTTCGGAAAGAACTGAAGAGAAGGACACACTTGTCCACCGATGCTTATTGCTGCGTCCTTCACAGTAGCCAAAAGGTAGAAACAACCAGGTGCCTGTTACCAGCCAAAGGGACAAACAAAATGTGATCTGTTCACGCGATGAAATAATCTTCAGCCACGGAAAGGAACGAAGGTTTTGGGGGGTGGTGGCGGGGGAGCAGGTTCCGGGCATCGAACCCGGGTCTCCCGCATGGGAGGTGAGCGTCTGCCACAGAACCACCCGTGCGCCCAGGAACGGAGTTCTGACGCATGTGACAACACGGTCAATCCTTGCAAACATCGTGCCAAACACAAAAGGACAAATATTGCATGATTCCACTTAACGGAACTTTCTAGAATAAGCAAATTCATCGAGACCGAAAGTAGAGTAGAGGTTACCCAGGATGGGAGTGGGGTGGGGCGGGGGTTTGATGCTTCATGGGTGTGTGTCTGCTGGGGGGTGGTGAAAGCTCCGTCACTGCGCCCTGCTGATGGCAGCACAGCATTTGTGGATGTGATCGGTGCCAGGTGGGTGCTAGCTCACGGCGCCCTGCTCCAGCCGCGTCTGCCATGCAGCGGTCTCTGGACTACCCTACCCGGGCTCTCAGGCCTCCCGGGGACCCCCCACCCCGACTCCCCGAGCTCCCTTCTGGCCCAGGGGCTTTGCACACAGGAGGCCCTTCCTGTGCCCTCCCCAGGCTGGGCTGCGTCCCCCGAGCCTCCCTGCCCAGCGCTGATCACAGGGGAGGGTCACTGGCGCTCTCCAGTGCCCAAGGACGAATCAGTCACGACCCTCGTCCCCGCCTGCCAGGTCGGGGCATCTCGGGCGGTCACCCAGGTCCCAGGACGCCCAGCAGACTGCAGGGTCCTCGGCTCCACTGCGGGTCTCTGGGGCTGCTGCGACAAACGCCACCCAGGTTTTGGAGGCCAGTGTCCACTCTCAAGGAGCGTGGCTCTCCCTGAGGCCCGTCCCTTCCATGGAGGCCGGCCGGCGGTCCCCAGCGCAGTCCCCGCCTCCGTCCCGGGGCCACCTATCCCCTTCTGTCCCCTCCTCCTGGTGCCCGAATAACCTCTGCTATAACGCTGGGTCCTGGGGGTCGGAGGCCCACCTGCTTCAACCTGGCCCCTTCTTAACGAGCTGCCCCTTCCCAGTTGCAGCCACCTGGGGCCTGGGGCACCTGGGGCTGGGACTAACCCTTGCCACGCTGCATCTCACGTCCTCTCCATTCGCCGCGTCCCTTGGCCCAGGAGTGGCCCGAGCAGTGCCCAATGGCCATTTGCATCTGTCCCAGCCCCTCTCTCCCCACCCTGTTCTCGCCTTGGTCCCTGGTGGGGGGGGTCCTCAATAGGCGATCCATAAGGGGTGACCTCCTGGGGTCTTCCACGTAGACCCCAATTCAACACACCCCAGCTGCACATTCGAACCTTGCAAGAGAGAGGTTGGAGGTTAGGTCTGAAAAAACCTCATGGCGGCTGCTTATTCTCTTCCCCTGGCTGCGGCCCAGGGCAGGGGAGTAGACGTGCCGGTCCCTGCGGCCCCCGTGGGTTTCCCACCTGCTCTTCCCAGGCCCACCCTTGTGCCCGGACCACCCGCTTCTAGCGGAGCCCCTCGGGCCGGGTGAGTCTGAGGCTGGGACTCGGGGGGCAGCGAAGGGGAGGGGTGCCGGGGGCCCTCGGCAAGGAGAGACCGACCTGTCCATCAGCGCCGAGTGTCCTGCACCCTGGAAATCCTGCCCAGGCAGCCCGGGACGGCTGGCCCACCTGGTTCTATGTCCGAGGACCTGCTTGGGAGGGGGTGGGTGAAGGGTCCCCCATCACCGTGGCCTTCGCATGGCTGCCTGTGGGTGGGGCCAGGCAGGGGTGATAATGCAGGGCTTCCGGGCCCTGGGTCAGGCTGGTCAGTGAGATGGCAGAGCCTAAGGAC
>PVIY010045070.1:6416-19425 GCA_004026745.1 Myrmecophaga tridactyla | reverse complement strand
GATGCAAATGTTCTAAGAAATGATGAATATGCAACTATGTGATGATATTGAGAATTGCTGATTGTATAGGTAGAATGGAATGATATGTTAATATTTTTGTTTAATTTTTTTAATTAATTAAAAAAAGTTAAAAAAATTACTAATTCAATTTCTTTACTTATTATAGATCTATTCATATTTTCTGCTTCTTGAGACAGTTTGGTAAGTTACGTCTGTCTAAGAATTTGTGAAATTAATTTAAGTTGCCTAATTTGTAGGCATAAAGTTGTTTATGATATTTCCCTATATTCCTTCAAATTTCTGTAGGGTTGCTGGTGAGGCTGCCTTTCATTTCCTATTTTGGTAATCTGTGTCTCTCTTTTTTTCTTTGTCGGTTGAATTAAAGACTTTTGAATTTCATCTTTTCAAAGAATCAACTTTTAATTTTACTAATTTTCCCTATTGTTTTTCTATTTAATCAATCTAGTTCATTGATTTCTGCTCTAATATTTATCACTTTCTTCCCTTAGTTTTCCTTTTTCTAATTTCTTGAGGTGGAAGCTTAGAGGTTATTAATTTGAGAAATTTATTTTCTGATATGTGTTAAAAACTATACATTTCACTTTAGCGCTACTTCTTAGCTATGTCCCATAAATGATGATATATGGTGTTTTTATTTTCATTTAGTTCAGAGTATTTTGTTTTCCCTTTTTAAAAAGCTGGTATTTCCTGGAAACCCTGTGACACCTAAGAGTCAGAAATGGAATTCTGCAACCCTGAAAGTTAGCACAGCTAGATACAATGACAGTTAATGCATCTAGAGATACAAACAAAGCCATATTGACTGGGACTAAGGTAAATCAGAAAACAGAGTAAAAAATGACAGTGTATGTACACTAGAGCTTCACCTACTGTATGAGACCAAAGGCAGAGAGGGTTATTGTGTCTAGAACCTAAATTTTCTGTAGCACACAATGTAAATCAATGTCTAGATAGCTCATTTAAACAACCCAAATTCATGGAGCCTCGAAGGGGAACGAGGCCTTGAAATTCCATATAGCTTAATGTAATACCTGGATAAATCCCAGACCATGGTGGGCCGATAATTAAAAAACACAGACAGGGGAACTCACTGCCTTCTCCACTACAAGGGACATGAATTCCAGGGGTGTAAATCTCCCTGGCAATGTGGGACAGAACTTCCGGGATGGGCCGGGACCTGGCGACATGGGATTTAGAAGGCCTTCTTGATCAAAAGGGGGAAGAGAGAAATGAGACAAAATAAAGTCTCCGTGGCTGAGAGATTTCAAACTGAGTGGAGAGGTTACCCTGGAGGTTATTCTTATGCACTATATAGATAACCCTTGTTAGTTTGTGGTGTATTGGAGAGGCTGGAGGGAAGTACCTGAAACCGATGAGCTGTGTCCAAGTAGCCTTGATCCCTGAAGACGACTGTATACTGATACAGCTTTCACAGTGTGACTGTGTGATTGTGAAAACCTTGTGTCTGATGCTCCTTTTACCCAGGTATGGACAGATGAGTAACAAAATACGGATTAAAAATAAATAATGGGTAGGGAGAAGGGGTAAAATAAATTGGGAAGATTGAAATACTAATTGGTCAATGAGACAATGAGAGGGAGGGGTAAGGGGTATCGGATGTATGAGTTTTTTCTTTTCATTTCTTTTTCTGGAGTGATGTAAATGTTCTAAAAATGAACATGGCAAAGAATACACAATTATGTGATGATACTGTGAGCCACTGACTATATGCCATGTATGGACATGGTGAAGATTTCTCAATAAACATATTAACATATATATATATATATATATATATATATATATTGACAGGGTTCCTTGAGGGACCAAAGAAAAAATATGGAACTTTAAACTTTCCCATCTAGGAGACTCCAGGTACCCTCTCAAACACTGAGGACCCCTAATCAACAGGCCACACCCTTGATTCTGAGGCCTGCCCTCTTGAAACTCACTTCTGTAGGGGAGAAGACCACTGTAACAAGGCCTCAGAGCTGCTTCCAGGAAACCTCTGTTGTGGCTCAGATGCGGCCTCTCTTTCTAAGCCACCTCTGCAGGGAAAATCATTACCTTCCCCTCTATGTGGGACGTGACACTCAGGGGTGACAGCCCCGACACCATGGGACATGACTCCCAGGGATGAGCCTGGCCCTGGCACCGTGGGCTCAACAATCCTTCTTGACCAAAAGGAGTAAAAGAAGTGTAGTGAACTAAGGCATCAGTAGCTAGGAGAGAGCAAACAAAGCCGAGAGGCTGCTCTGGAGGCTGCTCTTACACAAGCTTCAGCTAGATATTGCCAATTGCCATGGTCTGTCAAACCCCAACCAACACCACTACTGTTGACTTTTTTTTTAAAACAAGAAAATAGACTTTTAATATAAAAATACAATCCAAATACCATCAGCTATATCATGCACCCTCAGAAAATACGGGTAGCATAAACAGATTTGACTGGCATTGTTTAAAACAGTTAATCACTATTAGATTTTTATCAAACTTATAAAAGTACAAAACCTTTCATTCTTGTTAACACAGAACAAGAAACTACCCTCAATTTCCTACATCTCCATAAAAAAGTACCTACAAACCCGTCACCACAGGAGGACCTGGCTTCACAAGGCCACTGGGTCGCTGAGCAGAGGGGAGAAGAATCTGCTGCTCTACTTTCTCCAGAGACCTTCGCGATCCCACGCAGATTTAGGGGAAACATATAAGCTAAAATCAAGAGTGCTTGTCAAAGTGCACACAGCTTGCAGCCCTGAGCAGATCCTCTCTAAACTGGGATTGCAGAGCTGCCACAGCAAGACAGGATCACAGGCAAGTAAGCTGCTTAATTAAGCCATATCTGCATTCCCAGAAAGAACTCTTCCAAGAACCTGCCAGCAATGACTGAGTTGATGGACCAAACCCTATTTCCAGGAATGACAAGCAAGAGCAATTGGAGTAAAAGATATGAAAACACTGGGCTGTTTTCCAAAAATCCCAACAGGCCTCACTCAAGACTGCTGCCAAGTTCTTTGGTGAGAGGCTCTGAAGTTTGTGGAACTGCCCTTTCTACCTCAGCAAATACTACTGTTCTCAGCAGATTATTGTTGAAAGTGTTTAGATATTTTTATGTCTGTGAAGTAGGCATTTCCTCAACCAAACACAGACAAGGCAGCCCTCTAGTAAACTGGTCACAAGAAGGCACATATTTTTCCTTAATTAAAAAAAAAAAAAAAAGCCTACTAAAATACATTTGTACTTTTTGTTTTTTTAGGTGCACGGGCCGGGAATCGAACCTGGTTCTCCCACATGGCAGGCAAGCACTCTATCACTGAACCACCTGTGTACCCAAAAAATGTACTTTTTAAAAGCAAATTACAGATTTGGAATATTCTCAGTCACATCTTAGAAATATCATATTTAAACCTATTCAAACAAAATACATATTTCTATATATATATATTTAAGGATCCACCAAAATTGTCTTTAGTTTCCATACTTAGCAAAAAAACTTTGGTTTCAATCTGGAAGGCCAAGGAGCACAGCACTCTCCTCAGATGTCGTTCCTGAACTGGCATCTGCTCAATGACTGTGTCACCAGTTAGGCCACCACTACCTCAGCATGACAGCATCAGTGACAGGAAAAAGGCACATCATCTGAAAATCTATTGTTAACATCTGAAGATTCATTTTTGGAGAGCACTTGGTAAGCATTCCAGATGTATCCTAGAATAAAACCCCCTTCAGCCAAAGGCAAACTATATGACATCCAGGGGATTTTGTCATGTACTTACATGAGATGTTCAAAGAAAATGGATAAATGGATGGGTAGTTATTACATCTTTTAAAAGGCTTTTTTTTTTCAATCTACTATACTTATTTTAACATTTGTTCCCCTATTAATTTTTAATCCATATGTTTTACTCATCTGCCAATAAAGTAGACAAAAGGAGCATCAGACACAAGGTTTTCACAATCACACAGTCACGTTGTGAAAGCTACATCATTATGCAATCATCTTCAAGAAGCATGGCTACTGGAGCACAGCTCTACATTTTCAGGCAGTTCCCTCCAGCCTCTCCTGTACACCTTAACTAAAAAGGTGATACCTATTTAATGTGAAAGAATAACCTCCAGGATAACCTCTCGACTCTATTTGAAATCTCTCAGCCACTGACACTTTATTTTGTCTCATTTCTCTCTTCTCCGTTTTGTCCGAGAAGGTTTTCTCAATCCCCTGATGCTGAGTCTCAGCTCATTCTAGGATTTCTGTCCCACGTTGCCAGGAAGGTCCACAACCCTGGGAGTCATGTCCCACGTAGAGAGGGGGAGGGTAGTGAGTTTGCCTGTCGTGTTGGCTGGAGAGAGAGGCCACATCTGAGCAATAGAAGAGGTTCTCTTGGGGGTGACTCTTAGGCCTGATTTTAAGTAGGCTTGACTTATCCTTTGTGGGGTTAAGTTTCATATGAACAAACCCCCAGATTGAGGGCTCTGTAAAAGGTTTTTTAAAGAGAACAATACTCTAACACTGTACTTTGCAGATAACAGAATCGATATAGCAGGCTTGCTAACAATATCAAAGAGCATACTTAGGAATGGCTGCTTATAAAGAAAGTAGTTCAACTGGTGGAAACTGGGGTGCTCTGAAAAAGAGTAAAAGTTTCTCATATTTTACTTTTGTAAAGATTCTTCTGTCACTCTCCTCTAGAAAAGCTGCTGAAATTGGTGTACAAGCAGTGAAAACCAAGATGCAGGAGATACTGAGAAGAGCTTTATCTTGAACGCCAATTAGATGGCTCTACTGCCACACTTCTGGAGCCAAGGCTTAAAAACACATTTTTCTCTCAACTGCTTATGAGAAGCTGCAAGAACATGTCAAAATATCAGAGAAAAATTCGAATAAGGCCAACAACTTTACTTCTGCTTCTGAGATTACCCAGATAAATTTTCCTTCGAGCAGTGTACAAAACTGGGGTGAGGCAAATGAAATTGCATCGTCACCAGGAAATCTTCAGGTCCAGGAGGTAAAGAGGAGGAAAGTTAGTTACTTGACAAAAGTTTAATAAGTTGGAAGCAAATGAGCACTCACACTAAAAGAACTAATCAAAAAATAATAATAAATAAATAATACAAAAACAAAAAAATAAAAGCTTTGCTTCTCAGCTGGAAATGAGCCTCCACCCAGCAACACAAATGTTCAGGACACTGATCGTAACTGCTGAGAAACACTCCTGCTGACTCTTTTTTTTTCTTTTACACATGAGCAGGCACCAGGAATCGAACCCGGGTCCTCGGGCACGGCAGGCAAGCATTCTTACCTGCTGAGCCACCGTGGCCTGCCCACTCCTGCTGACTCTTAAGAACACCCAGGGCTCTCTAAATGAGACTCTACAAAAGTTTCGTGCACTACATTTACTTTCCTATAAGTTCCAGAGGGTTCCTACGTCAGATAAATCCTGAAACTCAGAGGGACCAGCCTCTCCAAAATTATCAATTAATTCCATCCCCCATCCTTCTTCATCGTCAACACCCCTTCTCAACATGAAGAAGTCAGAATGGGGATTGTCCAAAGGTCCCCACAGATCAGGAGCAGGATTCGAAGAGAAAGAGGAAATATAACAGAGGAAACAGGATTTAACAAATCAGAGGATGACTGATTTGTACAACAGTATAACGGGATGACTGCTCAATCACTATATTGATATTTCTTTTAGCCTCCAGTGTTTCGGAGCAGCTAGAAGGAAAAATCTGAAACCATGAAACTGTAACCCATAACAAACTCTGAAATCTGTTCTGCAAATTGCTTTTTCTTTCTTTTCTTTGTATTTATATTTCATAATAAAAGACATTTAAAAACGTGTTAATTTCCAAATACTTGAGGATTTCCCCGTATTTCTTTCTGTTGTTGATTTCTAATTTGATTCTTTTGTGGTAAGAGGACTTATTTCCTAAGATTTCTAGGAATCTCCTAAGAATATAAATCCTTTTAAATCTGAGACTGGTTATATGGCCTAGCATACGATTTATCCTGGAGAATGTTCCATGTGCTCTTGAAAAGAATCTGCTATTCTAAAGTTGTGGGTGAGTGTTGCACGTACACGTCAGTTAAACTGAGCGGTTGATGGCTTATTCAAGTCTTATATATATAGCTGCTGATTTTCTCTAGATATTTTTATGAAAACTAGAGCGCACTAATGAAATCTCCAACCATAATTGGTAAATTATCTGTCTCCTTTTAAGTCTGCTTTGCTTCACGCATTGTTGGGCCCTGCAGCTAATTGCATATACATTTGTAAAAATTGTTTAATCTTCTGGAAGTACTGACCCTTTTATCATTTTGAAGTGTGATATTAATAGAGTCACACATTCTCTTACAATTACTGCTTGCATGGCATATCATTTTACTTTCAACCTATTTTTGTCTTTGAATCTAAAATATATCCCTTAAAGACAACTTATTGTCAAGTTTTAATTTTTTATCTGACAAACGTTGAGCTTTTTGGGGGTGTAGAGACTATTAATTAAGATTATGATTGGGTCTCTATTTGCCTTTACCTGGTTTACTTTTTTCTATTCTTGTCTGCCTTTTTCTTTGTGTTCTTTTTTCTTCTTATTTTTACATGGGCAGACACCGGGAATTGAGTCCAGGTCTCCAGCATGGCAGGCGAGGACTCTGCCACTGAGTCACCATGGCCCACACTTTTGTGTTGTTTTAAGTAAGTATTTTTATATACTATTTTTGTTCATTTTTTCCCTTTCCTTTCCTTTTTATTTTACAATTTTCTTAGTGGTTGCTCTAGGGATTGCAATATGAATTTTAATAGATCAATACTAACTTAATTCCAGTAAAACATAGATGCTTTGGTCCTATATAGCTCTATCGCCTCCCTTCTCTGTTGTAATCTATATATGTCATAGATTATAAAGTATTACAGTGTTCTAGTAACTACTGCTTCTTGTAATTTTATGTTTTTTGTAGAAATTAAAAGATGTGAGGAAAAATATATTTATCAAGCATCTTCTACTAATATCTACATATTTACCATTCCTAGTACTTGCCATTCCTTCCCGCGGCGTGGTTACTGTGTGGCATCATCTCAGTTCAGACTGAAGGACTTTCTTTAGTTTTCTTGTAAGGCAGAGCTGCTGGCAGTGAATTCCATCAGATTTTGTTTACCTGTAAACGTCTTTATTTCCCCTTCATTTCTGAAAACTAGTTTTGCTGGACATAGAATTCACTGCTGACATTTCTCCTTTCAACAGTTTCCATGTCATTCCACTGCCTTCTGACCTCAATGGATTCTGAAGTCAGCTATTAACAGCAGTGAATCTTCCCTCTTAAATAATGAATCATTTCTCTCTAGCTGCTTTCAGTATTTTATCTTTGGTTTTCAGGAATCTGACTACGCTGTGTCTAATGTGACCCTCTATCCTACTTGGGGTTCACTGAGGTTCTTGGACATGCAGATAAATGTTTTTCATCGAATCTGGCAATTTTTTAGCCATTATTTCTGAAAATATCTTTCTGTCCCCCGTTCTCTTGCCTCTGCCCTTGGGATTCCCACTGCATGGATGTTGTCCCATAGGCCTTTGCGCCTCTGCTCGTTTTTCTTCAATCTCTTCTCTCTGCTGTTCAGTGGGGATAATTTCTGTTGATCTGTTTTCAAGTTCTTGGATTCATTATTCTTCTGCCAGGTCAAATCTGTTTTTCGTTTTAACTACAGAATTGTTCATCTCCAGAATTTCCATTTGGTTCTTTTTTGTAATTCCTATCTTTCTGTTGAAACTCTCTGATGAGTCACTGTCATCCTAGTTTCCTTTAATTCTTCAAACATGGTTTCTTAGTTCACTGAACATATTTACAATAGCTGCTTCCAAGTATTTGTCTACTAAATCCACATCTGGAAACACTCAGAGACAGTTTCTAGTGACTGCTCTTTCCCCCTCAACATGGGTCATACTTTCTTGTTTCTTTTCCCATGTCTCAAAATTCTTTGTTGAAAACTGAACATTTGAGGTACTACCTTGTAGCAAGTCTAGATTCTCACTTTTCCCCTCCTGAAGACTATTGCTGCTGGTTTGTTTAGTAATCTGCCTGAATTTCATCTGTGAAATCTGTCTCCCACGCTAGGTGAGGCCACCACTGTCTCTATGCAGCGTTGTTTTGTTTTTGGCTTCCTAGGGGCCACCATTGTGTCTGTGTAGCTTAGTGGTCAGCATGGATTGGACACAGACTTTGGCTCAAACACCTCAAGCCAGTAAGGCTTCGTCAGCCAAGGGATGTGTACGCAGGGGAGGACGCAGCTCAGGCTGCTTCACGCTTCCGTCTCCCTTTCTACTAGGCGTTTTCGCATGTGCGCATCCTCAGGGTTGGCCAGGCTCTGCCGCATGCACGCCACAGACATGCCTGTGTCCATCATGACAGCAATCTCACAGTCAACAGCTTGTCAGCCTCCTCTCAGGAGCGTCACAGCTGCTGACAATGATGGGGAATGACACCGCTGCCCACCACTCCAAAATGAACGAGCCCCTTAAAAAGCAGCAGAGAAACCGCTGCTTCTCACGGCCTGCCTTACCTGGCAGAACCTCTGCACTGACTGAACTGGGAGTGGACAGGGCAACAGTGCAGTTTCCACTGTTCTTACCCACAGTTCAGCAATGCTGAAATATAAAAACGTCTCAGATTACTGCCTGCCTTCAGTTGATTTCCAAAGCAACATTTCTGCCCAGCTTTGTAACTGGTTTTCAGGGGAGAAGAGTGCTGCTCTCACTCAGTCTACACAGAAATCTTGCCTAGCACACAACTTTTGGTCCTTCCTTCTCCTGCCCTCACCTTCGACACCAATGTGGAAGCACGATGTTTCGTCCACCAACCCACACTCCTACCCCAAGCCAACCGCTTACTGAGCAAGGCACATCCAAGTCCGCCAAAGGGCTGGGCAAATCAGAAGCTGAACAGGCAAGCCAACCCGAGTACGTGAAGACTCTGCTCTCCTGCTGCTGATCTCAGGACGCCCCCTGTGCCAGTGTGCACAAGCACTGCTCTCTCACACCTCCTTTATGTGCCCAAACGTGCCCAGCCTCTGCGTGTGCTCAGCACCTCCTCCATTCCCTGTGGAAGACACTGAGCAGGACCCACCCTTCCTCTGACTGACGGTGGTACACGGTGGTGATCCCAGCACTCACACTGAGTCTACGTGCCTTTTTCCAGAACCACAGAGGGACCTGAGATGAGCTCCTGACTCCGTGGCACTAAGCAGATGCTGTCTGCTGGACTTCTGAGTGCGCACAGAAGCACTCAGAGATTCGTGCCTCCCTTCTGTGCTGTGAGCTGCCCCAAGTAGTTTCACGGCCTTAGGCATCTCCTTCATACTTCTCCTTTGTTGTTGTGTGACAGAAACGGCATCTATGCGATGTATTTCCTTGGTCCACCTGGCCTAGCCTCCCCAGAAGAGGTGCTCCACAAGTATTTGTTGAGTGAGACAATGAGTGACCCCACCGCACACACTGCTCCTGAGCACGGATTACATGTTCGCATTCACACGTATCAACCTGGTCTCCAAGATAGCTCCACCAGCGACTGCCTGCCAGCCCTTCTTCCCTCACCACCTGCCCGAGTGCAGGCATTTACAACCCCTCTTTCTCCTTACCCGTCGTCAGCTGACAGGGTGAGGAAGATGGTTCCTTCCCACTGCATCTACCTATATTTCCATCTCTCCATGACAAATCTGCCCTCAACCTTCATCTCATGTCCAAATCCTGGCCTCAGACCTCCAGCCCCTCCTACAGTATCTTCCCAGAGGCCACTTCATGCACTGAGGATGTGTTTCTGGCACCAACTTAGGACCCTGTTCATTGTTGTTAGGGCCTTCATCTGGAGGAAGCCAATACATAGTTTTCTGGTTTCCTTTGTTTTCTCCTCTCCCCCAATCCACACCCATTTCTGTTTTCAAGGTGCAATAAAAGCTCACTTCCTTCAGGAAAATTGTTGTATTTAGCACCACCCACTTTACTGCACCTTTTATTCTGGGATCGCACACCACTTCTGAACCAAATCTGTTTTATCTGACCAAGTTCTTGTTTAAGTGTCAATCTGATAATCTTTAACTGCTTGGATGGTATCCTGACTCCTGAACTAACCATGCCCTCTCACCTTTCTCTCCTGGAATGCTCTCTTGCCAGCTCCCTCCTCTTCTGCCTTTCCCATTCGCGGCGAGCTTTATCCTGTTCTTCTCGATGCCGTTTCCGACGTTCATGTTCTCGTTCCTTTTCTTTCACTCTAGCATGCTTTCCTAATTAGAAATAATAAGCGTCATGCAAAGAAATTTACTTTCCAAAGAGTTTAATTTGAAAATACCTAGTCACGAAGAAAAGGAGCATTTTATTGACTTGGAGAAACAATGATGACTTTATGTTAGATTAAGAAAACCAAAGATACAGAACCTATGCAGTAAGCCTCCAATTAAGGAAAATTACAATGTGCTTATCATTCAATATTGGAACTGTGATTTTCATTTTCTTTTCTGTTCAATATTCTGTAGTTAATAATCTATGATTAACACGTATTTGTTTCATAATTAAAAAAAAAAGAAAAAATTCAGAGTGGAGCTCTGCTCCTTTTAGTAGGCTTCTACGTCATATTATAAAAACCTTGCTAACCATATTGTCAATGTGTCATTACTTTTCATGCACGTGCAGCTCAACACCTATAAGAAGTGGAGTTATATGACAAAGTATTAACTGCAGTGAATTATACATTTAAATGTGGTCAGAAGAGGGAATTTTAGGTTAAACATATGTTATTAAAAAATTAAAACAATACAAAAATCATAGGGCTGAAAGACAGTGAAACCTTCTGTAAATGATGGACTGAACTGAACAGTTCAATTATAAAATGATCTTTCATAAATTATAACAAATATATCGCACTAATGCAAGATGTTAATAATAGAGTGGTATATGGAAACTGTATTTTATGAATGACTATTCTATAAACCTACAACTTCTCTAAAAAAAAAAAACCTGCTAATTAATTACTGCATTAATAACAATGAGGGATAAGTCATTGGAATTGGGCCCGGTTTTCCCAGTTCCAATACCCTACAGAAGCTCACAACACTGGAATGAAGTCAAATCTCCACTCAACACACCCATTTGACGGCTATTATTAAAAAAACAAGAACAAAGAATAGGAAGTGACAAGTGTTGGCAAGGATGCAAAGAAACAGAGCCTTCTTACAGTGCTCGCAGGAGTGTAAAATGGTGCGGCCATTGTAGAAAACAGTTCTCTGGCTCTTCATAAAGTTAAGCATGGAATTACCATACGACCTGGCAAATCCACTCCTAGGTATAAAACCCAAAGAACTGAAAGCAGGGAATTAAACAGATATTTTTATACCAGTGTTCACTGTGGCATTATTTACAATACCTAAAAGGAGGAAGAAATTCAAGCGATGAGTGGATAAACAAAATGAATGTCAGTACAATGGGACATTACGTGGATATAAAAAAGTGAAGTGCTGGCACATGCTACAGCATGAGAGGGCCTTGAAGACATCATATCGAGTGAACTAAGCCAGACACAAAAGGTCAAATAATGTAACATTCTTCTGATATGAAACACTTAGAACAAGAAAATTCACAGAGGCAGAAAGCAGAATGGTGGTTACCAGGGGCGGCAGAAGAGGGCAAGTGGGAGTTATTGCTAAATTAGTCTGAGCTTTGGTTTGGGATGATGAAAGCGGCCTGGAAACAGGTAGCTGAGAAAGTTACACAGTCCCACCAATGGACTTCATGTCAAAGAACTGTCCACCTAAAGCAACCAGTTAAAATGACTTCAATGTTATGTATATTTTACCGCAGTTGAAAACGAATAATTTTTTTAAAAAAAGCAAACAAAAAACCAAACCTCTAGTCAAGTCAAACTCATTATTTTGACTTGACTAAACACAAATTTTTCAGTTATAGCAATTTATCATCGAAGGGTATGCTTTCATTTAAACTTGTTGAACTAATGTTTGTAAACAAACCACCCTAAAACAAAGCAAATGGTTAAAAAAAAAAAGAAAGAAAGAAAACATCGGGAGGAAAAATGAAATTACTGTTCAGCATAATTTTTAATAAAATTATGTTTTTAGCTAAAAAGTTTTCTTTCTCTTCTCTATAAACTAGGCTTTGGAAAAGGTACTAGATTATGAAAGGGGAAACAAACCATACTTTAGCACGACATAAGAGAAAACAAATACTTCTGTACCCCCTTCTGCTGAATGACTACGATGCCTACGTTTCTCTTTTCTCTTTTCGTCTTTCCTGTGATGAGCTTTTTCTTTCCGAGACATTTGCTGGGGCGGTTTGATAGCCAAGGAATCATCTTCCTCTCCTCTGAAAGAACAGGAGACAACAAGGGGAAGAGTGAAATGAGACAAAGTGTCAATGGCTGAGGGATTCCAAACAGAGTCGAGAGGTTATCCTGGAGGTTGCTCTTACGGATTAAGTAGATATCACCTTGTTAGTCAAGATGTAATGGAGAGGCTGGAGGGAATGGCCTCAAAATGTAGAGCTGTGTTCCGGTAGCCATGTTTCTTGAAGATGATTGCATAATGATGTAGCTTTCACAATGTGACTGTGTGATTGTGAAAACCTTGTGTCTGATGCTCCTTTTATCTACCTTGTCAACAGACGAGTAAAACACATGGAATAAAAATAAATAATAGGGGGAACAAATGTTAAAATAAATTTAGTTTGAAATGCTAGTGATCAATGAAAGGGAGAGGAAAGGGGTATGGTATGTATAGATTTTTTTTCTGTGGTCTTTTTATTTCTTTTTCTGAATAGATGCAAATGTTCCAAGAAATGATCATGATGATGAACATGCAACTATGTGATGATACTGTGAATTACTAATTATATATGTAGAACGGAATGATCAAAATAGGAACGTTTGTGTTTGCTTGGTGTTTTTTGGTATTTAAAAAAATAAAATAAAATAATTAAAAAAAAAAAAAAA
>PVIY010045069.1:0-19323 GCA_004026745.1 Myrmecophaga tridactyla | reverse complement strand
ATTATTTCCTTTAAGTGTTAGTTTTCCAAAACAGCTAGCAGTAAGATATTTAATTATAGAAATAAAAATTAAAATCCTAGGTGACAACATACTGTGTGCATCTAAATCTGATAAATTGTATACAACATGCAACTTGAGTTACATACGTCTAGCAACTGGAATTCAATTTCAGTCCTTTTTAGCTGTGATATGGAAATACTAAGAGCTTTATGTATTTGCATAATATATACCAGAATGCATCGCCACTATATGATTCTATTGGGAAAATTAGAAGAAACCCTTCATTTGGCATGTCTAGCATATCTGTTTACACTCCTGAATCATCATATCAAATACCCAGCTTCACATGTAACTGTTTCTTGCTTTCCTACTGGGAAACTATTTGAAAAAAAAAAAAAACAGTAACGACATAAAATACAGGAAAATCTATGTTCAGAGATTGCAAAAGTTCACTCAAAAGCTCAAAATTGAGAGTTGGAATGGGTTTTAGACATAAAGACAATAAGATACGCATGGAAAAATGGCTGTGCTGAAGTAAGCAGCTCATATGTGGTGATATCTTACATATAGCACAAATAAGAGCTCTTGCTTATCTTTGAGCAAGTCTTGAACTATTTTTGATGATAAGGCTAACTTTAGAGGTTTTACATGCACATATTAGTTTCAATTATACACTACATATTCATTTATGCAATTGTACAAAGAGGTCCACAAAAGACTGAGCATATATATGTCTGTTCAAAATAATGCAGAATGTAAGCATTCTTATAAAGGAAAAAACACTGTTCAAGTTTATGTGGTTAAAATTAGTATACTCTAAGTTAACATTTGAGGGTGAAGCTTGCTCTTTTATTTTTTTAACAAGTGGGTGAAATATATATCTGTAAAAAGAAGAAATTGAGAACTGCAAAGCACATAAAAATCTAATACATTGTACAGAGCCCAATTTTCCATCCGTTTACTAGCTAGAACTTAGCATTTGCTTGTCAAGACTTAACAATGACTGTTTCAAGTTCAAATCCTCACTGTCCTTTCTGGTAGTGAGGCTATAGAAGGAGGAATCTAGAATAAGATGTGAGAATTTGAAAAGTTAAGAAGCAAAGCCTCTGATATTGGCATTTTGGTATGCTTCCTGGTCTATGATGATGCCAGTATTTACTCCACCTTTGGAAACCCACCTTCTGAAAAGAGCCATCAATTTTTATCTTAATGATTCATATGTAATGTTTTAAAAAAAACATTTTTCCTCCTGTTTTCTTATTTGTCACAATAAGGACATGAGAGCAATTCTGACGCAAATCACAACGAAGGTACATTTCTTTGCAATTATATCAATATTTAAGTGCTTTCACTATAGATTTAGAACCAATCATTTTATTTCATTATCTTATACTCCTTAGTGAAATATATTATGCTTATGTTAGTGCAATGCCAAACACTGACATTTATGAAGCAACGTTTCTTATAACCCTTTTCTCAATTCTTTTTTTAATATGAAAGAGAAATCATGGAGAACAATTTTCTGCAGAAATATAAAATATTGTAAAATTACAAAAAGATAATTATAATATTTTTCAAATAATGGAAGATATAAAATAATTTAGCCTATCCTTGACTACATTAAGTCCAGCTCTTTGAGCTCGGTCCCTTTCTCTTTGGGAAATTATTTCTCTCCTGTAACTTAGCATCAAAATTCCCATAAATACTTCAACAGTGTTCACACAGATTCCTCCAGCCTCAAAATGAATTCTTGTTCTTATTTTAAGTCCTTATACTGACACTTATGCTGTCCTTCTAGTGTCTGAAACATAACATATCCAAAAAAAAATTATTTCAGCATGTTCTCCTTCCTGCTCTTTCCCCTGGCAAGTCAATGCAATTTCCTCTTCTTGCTCCTCCATTTTATTAAATATCTAAGTCTAAAAGCAGTTTTGCAAAAATGTTCTTATAATTTTTATATTACCCCTTCTCCCTTTATACAAACAACCTATAAATTGTACTATAATTCTTGATTTCTTCTGGTTTATGTCCACCGCTACCTCTAGCCTAGCCTAGACTGCCATGCCTTTCTACTTCATTTTCAAGACTGTTAAGCAGCCTCCCAAATCCTGATATCTTTATCTCATGCATATGGAAACTGCTTCTTTTTTATTTTAATCCTATCCTTTTCTTTAGCAGAATATTTAATGACCACCCTTCCCATCACTGCTTAAAGGAAAATGCTCAAACGATATTACTATTCACAGTCCTCCACATTCTCGGAGCATTGTAAATCACAATCAATCTTTCAATTTTTCTCTGATAGTTCTATCAGAGGCTTGCCATTTATAAGATTCAAGTCTTTAGTTAGAGAGTTAGATGTTTAGTGATGTGAGACACGATTATCACACACTTAGTGGCTTAGAACAACCTACATTTACTATCTTATGGTGTTTTCTGTTGGTTAGGACTCTGGTCCCAGCTTGGTTAAATCATCTGCTCAGTGTCTCCAATGATTTGAATCAAATGTTAAATGGGCCTACAGTCTCATCTGAGGCTGCCTCGGGAAGAATCTGCTCCCAAGCTTGCAGGGTTCTTGGCAACATTCAGTTCTTTCAGGATGCTGAATCTCTGATTCGGTGTCGCCTTGAAACAGCCTTCAGCTCCTTGCTTTTCATGAAGCAGCACACAACATGGCAATTTGATTCCTCCAGGCTTAAAAGGAAGAGAGAGCTCCCTAGCAATGTAAGTTGTAACTTTACATCACCCAAACATGTAAAAATCATGTACATCCCATCAGATTTACCTTTTTCTACTTGTTAGATCCTAATCTCGGTGATTCTTCAAGTGAGGGGATCACGCAAGGGCATAAATGCCAAGCATTAGATCTTAATGGGATCCTTCTAGAGTCTGTTCACCACAACCACCTTTCTATAAACCACATTCTTCGACTATAAGATTTAGCTTATAATATTTACACATCTTGATATTTTGTTTTTTGGCTTCTCCATCTATGTTAAAATACTGACACCTTTCTCTTCAGGAAGCATTCCCTGACTAGCGTAATATATAATTTATGGGATAATTTCCTTCCGAGAACTACTAATGTCATTATTATCTCTAGCAATCATTTGACAAGTTGACATTGACATAAAGATGTTGTATATGACATCTTTATCTATCTACGTTGCTATCATTTATTTATAACCTATCTACCATTTGTCTTGTCCTACTAAGAGAAAACAAGTGCTGAAGAGATAATAGGAGCAAACTCTGTCTCTAACATCTATTTTTCTAGGATAGAATTTAGACTCTTCCATGATACAAAGTAAAATCAGGCACATACATTTATCCTAAAAGCACTTTGAGAGCAGAAAATATATCTTATATGTAAATTTAAAGGGGCACATTATCCTATAAGTAGCAATAATTCAAAGAAATATGTTCATGATCGATTGATTGAGTCAAGCCTGAGTAACATGTAATTGGATACAGAATGCAAAATTACTTTTAACCAAGCAATTTAACATGAATTTGTTATATAATCTGTATAAATAACTATGTTGGGTAGATGAATATTTTTAAACTAGCTTAATGGCTACTAATCCAACATGAGGAAAATTACTTTTGGCTTAAAGATGTGCAGTACTGTAAATATTTCTTGCTGATTAAACGGATTCTTTAAATTAAATTCAGCATCAAATAACAATTTTCCCCCTTTTTCTCCTTGAATTATAATTTACTCCAATGTCTATTGGCTATTTAAAATAGCAGATAAAACTTAATTTAAGATGAGAGAATAATGTTATCAGAATATAAAATAATGACATGTAACATAAGCTTGGTAATAAAAAAGCAAATCCTTCTCAGCTCAAGAACATCACACTTAATAGCATGCAGTCTAAAAGAAGAGTCTGGCTGCCAGATAAATTACTGACACTTCTATACTGAACAGCAGTATGCATTAGTTAGTGGTTGCCAACAGACGCTTTTGATACTGTACTGCCTTGTATCTCTTATTATCTAAAACTATGTATTTGATCACTCAACATATATTAACTAATAATTATTTCTCTATTTCAAAACATGAATCAAATAGCAGACATTTAAATTTGTTAATCGACTAAATATAGCATTGTGAGATATATGAATAATAGACTCTATATAAAATGATATTTTACATGGTTAGGTAACAAAATGAAATTCTTACAGTAGTAATACTTCATTTGAATTGGTTTATGGATGTCATGTTCGCTATAAGGCAATGACTTGCATAATGGATTTTAGAAATCTTTTTTAACAAGTCATGTAAAGAACTTCAGAGGTGAAGTGTCAAAGTCATGTAAACTTCTAATCCAGAAAACGTTAGCAAAGAAAGATTTGAACAAGATTTCAAAATTTGTTATTTTTGCAAAGTTATATCAAAAATAAGTATATGATTTTTATGTCAGAAGGTCCTAATGTTCAGTTCCATAGGTTATTTTTAAATGCATGCAAGGAATTTGAATCTGATGACTTGAGGTAATTAAATTGTTAATTCAAGAACAGAAATATTGTCTTATTAACTGGTATCATATACTAACTAAATTAAATATATTGAGCAAATACAATGGGGAGGATTATATGTTAAAGCCTTGAGTTGATGCAATGATGAAAGTGGTATTTACTTGTACTTTCACCAACTTAAGATAAGAACTGGATTTGCAGAAATATATACAAATGAATACAGTGCAATACCCCCAAAAGAGCTACATTTATACTTGTGTTCAGAATAAAGTATTATAAAGATTAAGAAGGCAAAATGTAATTTATAGACAGGAAAGTCAGGAAAGCTTTCTTTAAAAATGGATTTGGAGGACTTCTGGGAAGATAGCTGATTAGAGTAGCTCGAGTTCAGCCCTGCTCCATGGAAAAGTTAGAGAAGGGGCAGGAGGGCCACTGAGACAGTGATTCAAGAATGCAACTGACCTGGGAGAGCCTTCTGCACCACATAGAGTGGCCCTTTACTCGCAGAGGCCAAGGTATTGGGAAGCAGAAAGCTGGAGCCCGGTGCGGAGGCACAGAGCCCATGGGAGCACAGGGACAGCCGGGAGACAGGGATCAGGAAGTCAGCCAGGCTGTCTTCCTTGAATGTGCTACCCTCACCAGCGCAGCTCCCGACCTGTGACTCACCCCACACCCCATGCACCTGAGCCCCATCACCCACTCCCATTCCCTGCACTCCAGGTGCCCCTAGCCCACCACCTGGAGTAAGCATACCCACCCCACCCCATGTGCAGCCCAACTCACCTCTCCTGCCTCTCTCCCAAGCACTACCTCCCCTTTCCTTTTCCCTACAGGTTGTTGCCAGTACATAAAGACGAAGGGCTTTACCTTCCATACCTAGGCTACCACCGTTCCCCACCCATAGTGTCATGCAGCCCACGCCCCTGTCTCTGCACATCAGTTTACAGCACTTATAGACCCAGACATGCACACAGGCCCTCAATCAAGTCCTTCAGCTCTGGGAATGACAGTTTACTGCAGTCCTGGATCCACATATGTGCACAGCCCTCAGTCATGCTTCCCAGCTTTGTTAAAGTGCTGACCTTCATGCTCAGGTTACATCTGCCCCAATACAGGAAGGCATAACACTGACCTGCTACCAAAGACCTATGCATGTGCACAAAGGACCCCATGCTCTAGACCAGTGCACACCAGGGCTATGCCCACAGACTGGTGACTCTGCACAGCTACATTTTCCCTGGCAGTTTGGTACACATGTCCACAAGCACCAGCATAACATCCCCAACCTACACCTATACCTGCACATCATTGAATCCCCAGACTGTTGTGCCCCACCCCATACCATGCTCCCTGCAGCACATCCATCCTGCAAACACAAGGCCTTAGACTGCTGAAAGCAATCAACTCCCAAAGAAAATTAATCAAGATATTTGCATGCAATGAAAGCAACAGAAGGTCACTAAGAATATCACAATGCAGATAGAGATAGCCCTGCCTAATGACCAAATTAAAGCACCAGAGGAGACACAAACATTGGGACAACTAATCAAAGATATTCATATAAATCTACTTAATAAAATAAGTGGGATGGCAAATGACATAAAGGAGATCAAGAAGACAGTAGAAGAGCATAAAGAGGAATTTGAAAGAATAAATAGAAAAAAATAATATATCACAGAGATTAAAAGCACCGTGGATCAAATAAAAAATATGCTAGATGCACACAACACCAGATTTGAAGAGACAGAAGAAAGAATAAGCAATGTAAAGGACAGGAAAACTAACTTCGAACACTCAAAACAGCAAATCACAAAAAAGTTGGAAAAATTTGAATTGATCTCAGGGAAAAGTTAGACAAAACAAAGGACACAAAAATAAGAATCATTTGTGCCCCAGAAAGAGAAGAGAGGAGTAAAGGGCTAGGAAGAGTAGTTGAGGATATAATGGGGGAAAACTTCCCAGCACTTATAAAGGATGTAAATGTACAAGTCAATAAGCCCAACAAACCCCAACCAGAATAAACTCAAATTGGCCTTCCCCAAGACATATATTAATCAGTCTGTCAAATGAAAAGAGAGACGATGCAAATAAACAAAATCAGAAATGAGAAGGGGTGCATAACCATAGATTCTGAAAAAATAAAATAAATCATAAGAGGATACTATAAACAGCTGTATGCCAACAAACTAGATGACTTATATGAAATGAACAAATTCCTGGAAACACACAAACAAGCTACACTGACTCAGGAAGAAATAGAAGATCTCAATAAACCAATCACAAGTAAAGAGATTCACTCAGTCATCAAAAATCTGCCCACGAAGAAAAGCCCAGGGCCAGATGGCTTCACAGGGGAATTTTATCAAACATTCTGAAAAGAACTAACACCAATCCTGCTCAAACTTTTCCAAAAAATTGAAGAAAAGGGAACTCTACCTAACTCATTTTATGAAGCTAATATCATTTAATACCAAAACCGGGTAAAGATGCTATAAGAAAGAAAAACTACAGGTATCTCTACCTGATGAACATAGATGCAAAAATTCTCAACAGAATATTAGCAAATTGAATCCAACAGCACATTAAAAGAATTATACACCACAACCAAGAGGGGTTGATACCAGGAATGCAAGGAAGGTTCAACACAAGAAAATCAACTAATGTAATACAGCACATTAACAAAAATCAGTAACATTTCTACACACAAGCAATGACCTAGCTGAGGAGTCAGTTAAGGAAAAATTCCATTCAAAATGGCAACTAAAAGAATCAAGTACTTAGGAATGAACTTAACTAGGGATGTAAAGGACTCATACATAAAGAACCACATAACATTGCTATAAGAAATTAAAGGAGATCTAAATAGGTGGGAATACATTTCGTGGTCATGGATGGGAAGGGTAAATATAGTTAAGATGTCAATTCTACCCAAATTGATTTATAGATTTAACACAGTCCCATTCAAAATTCCAACAACTACTTTGAAGACTTGAAAAGGTAATTACCAAATTCATAGGAAAAATGAATAGGTATTCATTTCATCATTTCAGAAAGTAATAGGAATAGTAATAGTAGTAGGAAGGGAAAGAGACCCCAAATAGCTAAAAAAAAAAAAAAAAAAACCCAGTATAATGCCATTGTGGTCAAAACAGCATGGCACAGGCAAAAAGATAGAAGTATTGACCGATGGAATTGAATCAAGAGCACAGAAATAGAACACCAAATCTATGGTCAACTGATTTTTGACAAAGCTCCCAAATCCTCTGAACTGGAAAAAGTAGACTTTTCAATAATTGGGCATGGAAAAAACTGATATCAAAAGCCAAAAGAATGAAAGAGGACCCCTATCTTACACCCTACACAATAATTAACTCAAAGTAGATCAAATATAAGCATTAGCACCATAAAACTTCTAGAAGAAAATGTAAGAAATCATCTTTAAGACCTTGTAGTAGGAGGTAGCTTCCATAAACTTTATACCCAAAGCACAAGCAACAGAAGAAAAAAATAGATAAATGGGAATTCCTCAACATCAAATGCTTCTGCACCTCAAAAGTCTTTGCAAAATTGTGAAGAGGAAACCAACCCAGTAGGAAAAAATATTTGGAAATCACATATCAGACAAAGATTTGATTTCCTGAATGTAGAAAGAAATCATACAACTCAACAACAAAAGATCAAACAACCCAATTATAAAATGGGTCAATGATATGAATAAGCATTTTTCTGAAAAGCAAATACAGATGCCTCAAAAGTGCATGAAGAGATGCTCATTTTCATTGGCTATAAGGGAAATGCAGATCAAGATTACAATGAGATACCGCTTCACACCTATAAGAATGGCTGCTATTAAACAAACAGGAAGCTATAAATGTTGGAGAGGATGTGGAGAAACTGGGCACTTATGCACTGCTGGTAGGAATGTATAATGGTGAAGCCACTATGGAAGACTACTTGGCAGTTCCTTAGGAAACTAAATATTGAGTTGTCTTATGACCCAGCAATATCACTACTTGGTATATACCCAGAAGAGCTGAAAGCAATGAACAAACAGACATTTGCACACCAATGTTCATAGCAGCATTATTCACAACCGCCAAAAGATGGAAACAAACCAAATGCCGATCAACAGACAAGTGGATCAACAAAATGTGGTATATACATACGATGGAATATTATTCAGCAGTAAGGCAAGATGATGTCCTGAAGCACATGACAAGATGGATGAACCTTGACGACATAATGCTGAGTAAATAAGCCAGGCACAAAAACATACTATATACTGTATGTTTCCACTTTTATGACCATGGTAAAGGTAAAGACAAAGGTTTATAATACAGAATATAGCAGACTTAGAAATAAACAGAAGCTAGAAATGGGTGAACTGTTAACTAATGAGGTTGAACTCCAGTGTAAGGGAATAGATAGAAAGAAAGGTGATTCTCTTGTGGGTCTTTAAGTAATATTACTATATTGGGGATGAACAAGATTGAAAGGGAGTGTATAGACCTACGAGTCCCACTGATTAACACTAGAAATATGAATTTGTTCTTGTAAGAATTACTTCAAAGATATGATTCATGTACAAAGAGAGTTTAAGTCCAGGGTACAGGGGAAATTGCTATTGCAAGCTATGGGCTATGTTCAAAAGGAAAACATCAGCACTACACAGAAACAGTAGAGGTAAATAATAGGGGGAGGAACAAGAGTTCAGAGGAGGTTTAGGTTTCCTATTTGGGAAAGGTGTATTTATTGGTTTTCTTTCTCTTGGGAACAATGGAATTATCTAAAATTGAGAATATTGGTAGACTTTGAACTTTGGGCACTATACATGATACCCAATGAATGTAGGTGGGTGAAGGATGCACTGAGTAGATTGGCAAACAATGGTGTATGCTTATGAAATAAGGTTGTGCTGCTACAAAACGAAACAAAGTCCTGAGACATTCAACGATGGGAATGACATGTGGGTCATTTGGTAAGGCAAAATAAGCCAGAAACAAAAGAACAACAATGGTGTGGTCTCCTTTAAAAAATGCTTATAAGAAAACAGGGACCTAGATTGTAAGCTTTTATACCAGACACATTAAGTCTGGGGTGGTGACTATTTCTGGATTTTGAGAGGCTGTTATATATATATATATAATATATATATAATAATCTCTAATATTTAGAGATTAGAATGAAGCTAATCATGTTGGGGTTATGGTAATTCAGAACACAGGGGTAAGGAAGACAGTGTGTATTTTAGAACCACACATACTCTTTGAGACCAAAGGAAGAAAGGTTCATTTGGCCTGGAACTTGAATTTTCTGTAGCACATAATCTAACTCACCCTATCTGTATAGCTCATTTGAACAATTGAAACACAGGGAGCCCAGAATAAGAAAGAGGTCCTTCAATCCTCTATAGATTATTTTAATACCTGGATACATCCTAGAGTATATTAAGCAGATAATCAAAAAGTATTGGCAAAGTCTCTTGAGGGATGGGAGAAAGAATATGAAACTATTACACCTTACCATTAAGGAATCCCCTGATATTGTGTCAAACTTTAGAGATACCCAAATCAATAGGCCATGCCCTCAATCCTGATGCTTACTCTTGTGAAGCTTATGTAGGTAGTGGAGAAAGCTTAGGCTGCCAATAGGCATGCCTAAGAGTTACTTGTGGAGGACCTCTTTTGTTGCTCAGATGTGGCCTCACTCTCACTAAGCCCAACTCTGCAAGTGAAATAATTGTCCTCCCCCCTACATGGGATATGACATCCAGGGGTGAAAGTTTCCCTGGCGATGTGGGAGATGACTCACAGGGGTGAATCTTGCCCTGCCACCACAGGATCAACAATTCCATCCTGAACAAAAGGGGGGAAAGAAATGTTATTAATAAAGTGTCGGTGACAGTAGGAGTTCAAATACTGTTGAGAGGCTACTCTGGAGGTTGCTCTTATGCAAGCTTCAGTTAGACCTTGCTACCTATCATAACCCGCAAAAAGGCAACCAGGATCATTCCAGCCAATCCTAAAGAACACCTAGGGCAATATATAAGATTCCACAAGGGTTCCATGCACTAGAGTAACTTTCCAGAAACCTACAACCTCCAGATGGGTCACTGGTCCAGATAAGTCCTGAAACCCAGAGGCCCCAGCATCTCCAGAACGACAGATAGTTCCATCTCCTTATCCCATACTAATGACAGACCCTTCCAATATGAAAAAGTTAGAATGGTCATAGCACAAACACCCCTAAAAAGAGGGATGAAAAGATCAAAGACGATGGTGGAGTTATACAGTGAAGATAGGATTTAGAAAATGAATATGAATGCTGAATCATTAAATTTATCTCTTTTAGTCTCCAATATCTTAGAGCAGCTAGAAATAAAAACCTGAAATTGTGGAATTGTAACCCATGTCAAACTCTGAAATATGTTCTGCAACTAATTGTGGTGCTGTGATTTGAAATTTATTGCTCTTTTTGTATATATGCTAATTTTCACGCAAAAAAAAAGAAAGAAAAAAGTCAAATGTAATGATAAAAATATTTTTGCCTTTCAAATGTGATGATAAAAAAATACTTTATCCTTCCTATATTCTGGAAGAGCTAGAAGGAAAAATCTTCAAAGATCGTATGGTAGCCCATGATAAACTCTGGGATCTGCCCTATAACTACTTGTTGAAGCATGCTTTGAAAACTATTGCTTTTTTATTTCTTTGCACTGTATGTATGTCATACTATACAATAAAATAAAAAAAATGGATTTGGAGTATACCTAGAAAGTTCTTATTCTAACAGTAAATTTCAATGTAATATGAAGAAACAAACTCCATTCAGATTTAGGCCTGTGATAAAATATTTTAGAGAAAATAAAACACAAGAGAGTTTTTGGAATCTATTTTCTGTAGATCACATTTTGGCACCATTTTGTACCCCTCCTTGTATGCAAATTCTTTGTCATATGAATTTGTAGTTTTCCCAATGAAAAGTGATGAATGCATTTGTGCCTTCTGCTTTGGACACTTAACTTGTTTTCACTTGACTTCTTGTACTTCCTTCTGTCATTCCATTAGAAGAATATGCTTGGGCAAAGCTGCTGATCTCTGAGAGAGCCACAAAGAAAGGATAATGAAAATGAAAACTCAGGGAGCTCAGCAAGCTGCTTTAGTCCAGTTCAAGAACAGGAGATTCCAATATGACCTACAGAAAAGTGAATAAACCCATTTGTGATGGAAGAGTTGCCCAGTTGACCTTAAACTTCATTGAAAGACTCTTTGCTGACCCATAGCTGCATATGTGAAAATAAATCATTGTTGTTTTCAGCCAGAGTTTAGTGGTGATTTGACACTGGAAGTGGGGATGCAGCTGTAACAAAAATTCTATATGTGTCATTGGCATTAAAACTAGCTAGTAAATGGATGCTGGAGAAATGATAAAGAAACTGTTAAAGGAGGCTGAAAAAATGTTGACCTTTATTATACAGTTCTGAAATATTAGTCAAATTAAACCTGCAATAACGTGAACATTTGAAAATGTACCTAATATAAATGTCAACAGTTGGGAGATCATTTTCAGGCAGAATATTTGAGAGTAAATTGATTTTTTTCACCTTCACCTGATAAAGACAATAAGGAAGATCTTATTTCAGAAAAGAAATGCCAGTTTGCAAGCAAAGATAGGGGGCATCAAATGACATTATTTCTCATATCCAGATTCTTTAACCAATATATATACATATAGATATATATATTTAAATTCAATTATAACACATGATCCTAGACTGAATCCAAGATGCTAGCAGTGTGATATGGTTTCTAAGTATAGACTGCAACTCAAGTAAACTTCAAGTGACTTTAAGGTGATTCTATTAAAATTTTGATTGACCTCTAGTGAACTCTTTAACTACAAAAAAAGGACTGTAAGAAGTATAAGACATCACTTTATAGCTGCCTGATTTTCCACTGTCAAATCTAAAGAGAGTCATATGTCTCAAAGAACATTGGATATAATTTTTGGCTAATGGACTAGCTTGAATCAAAAGCATAATAAAACTCAGAATGTTCTGGGAGAGCTACACTGTATAAGTTATTTCTGTTGTGGTTGATAGGTACTGAATCTGTTCAGGTATATTAAAAAAAAAAAACTCTAAGTTTCTGCACATTCGAGAGGCAAAAAACAGGATGAAAATATTTATTTGCCACAAAGCAAGTTGTATTTTCCAATGTTTTCTTCAGAGGTGGCCAAAAATGATAGCAGAAAAGAAAACACAATCCGGAGGGCAGAGTCATAATCCATAGAAAACAATGGACTGGAAAGACCATCTCAGCAAGTAGAACTAGGGCTAACAAGAGGCATTACTTTTGCGCATTATAGAGGAATCTACCAACATTTACTAAGCATGATTTCAGAATTGTTGCAGACTGCCTTTGTGCCTTTCCCCTGGTTGGATGGGATTTTACTGCAGTTTTATTACCTATATTTTATCATTAGATATGGGATATATGGTGCAAGAGGGCAGATAACTTGTTTGTTTAGACCATATGTCACTTAATTAAAGGAGTTACGTTTGATCCTGATGTATTTGATAATATCTTAGACTTTGGATCACGACATAATCCGATGTGCGGACTGACCATTCTAGGAGTGGGCACGTTTTACATTGTGGGAGGGGCTTGGAGTATACACGGAGGTAGACTGCATTAGCGCTCCAAGTCTTCTTACCCACTTCTTTGGTAGAGTATATTTCCCTAATCTTTGACCTGAGTTTGGCCGTGTGACTTGCTTTGGCCAATAGAAGAAGTGGTTTTCCAGTTCTAAACCTAGATCTTAAGAGATTTGCTCTTTTGGGCATATATCATAATCATAAAAAATAATCTGGGCAGGCCACGTTGGCTCAGTGGCAGAGTTCTCGCCTGCCATGCCAGAGACCTAGGTTCGATTCCCGTGTCTGCCCATGTAAAAAAATAAAAAATAAATGATAATAATAATAGTAATAATATTAACCTGCCCATCCATAGCCTCTAGTTCCTGGAGTAGGATAAAGTATGAGAATCAGAACTTCCCTATCCGAGTCACTTCAGCCTAATCTTGGCTAGATTAGCAATAAGAAAGGATCCGTTTTTTTAATTCTGTGTGTTTTGGGGTGTTTTATTATGCAGCATTCAGAAACAGATCTAGGAGATGGAATACAGCCATATACTTTTGCTAGTTGACTTTGGCGTCAGCTGGTCAAGGTTGATTCATCTATGATAAGGACTTTACAAAATCCATGATCATCCTTGGGCAATTATTAGAGTATTAAAGTGGTGAATATTTTTACTTTTCATTTTAGTTCTGTCAATTTTTATATATTTTTAGATTTAAAAAATAATTTTAAACATAGAGAAAAGTTGCAAACATAGAAGAGAAAATTCCTGTATACTTTTCCCCAGCTTCCCCTAATGTTATCTTACATAACCATAGTACTGTTTCTAAAAGCAATAAATTAACATTGGGAATGGTATTAATAAACTTTTAGATTTTATTCAGATTTCACCAATTTCTTCCTTAATTTTCTTTTTTCTCTTCCACATGGGCAATTTTATTGAGATATATTCACACATTATACAAACCATCCTAAGTAAGCAATCTGTCAGCCACAGTATCATCACATAGTTATATATTTATCACCTTTATCAATTTTAGAATATTTTCATTACCCCAAAAAAGGAAAAGAAAAAAAGAAAAAATTAAGAATAAAATAAAAATAAAACCCAAAACATCTCATACCCCTTCTTTGCCCTTTATTATTAACTCATAGTATTTGTGTGGTATATTTGTTATTGTTGACAAAATGTTATTAAGATATTACTGTTAACTATAGCACATACTTTGCAATAGGTACATTTTCCCCATATATTCCTCTATTTTTAACTTCTTGTAATAGAATACATTTATTCTAGCTCATGAAAGAACTTTTTTTTTATATTTGTACATTTAATCATAGTCAATGTCCACCACAATCTTTACTATGTTATACATTCCCATGTCTTAACCTCTAACTCTAACATGTCTAACCCATGTGGTGGTATACATGACTGTAAATTTCCCCTTTCTACCACAGTCACCACATTTCAGCATTGTAAATTATTCTCATAATAATGTGCTACCATCACCTCTATCTATTTTCAAACCTTTAAGGTTGACCAAGTTAAAAATTCTGCACATGTTAAGCAACTGTTCCCCATTCTCTAGCTTGATTCTGTATCCCAGTAACCAATATTCTAAACTTAAAGCCTGCGAGTTTACATATTATAATTAATTAATATTAGTAAGATTATACAATATTTGACCTTTTGTGTCTGATTTATTTCACTTACTATAAAATCCTCAAGACTTATCCATGTTGTCTTGTGTTTCATGACTTCATTCTTTCTTACTGCTGAATAATATTCCATCATACAACTATATCACATTTTGTTAATCCATTCATCCGTGATGGACACTTGGGTTGTTTCCTTCTTTAGGCAATTGTGAAAATGCAGCTATGGACATTGGTGTGCAAATATCTGTTCACATCCCTTCTTTCAGATCTTTTGGATATATACTGAGTAGTTGGATTACTGGGTGGTACGGCACCCTATACTCAGCTTCCTGAGAGACTGCCAAACCATCCTCCACAGTTGCTATTCCATTTTACACTCCCACCAGCAGTGAATAAGTGTTCCTATTTCTCCACATCCTTTCCAACACTTGTAGTTTCCTGTTTGTTTAATAGAGACCATTCAAGTAGGTGTGAAATGATATCTCAGTATGGTTTTGATTTGCTGATCATCTTTCATTTGCTTTTTTACAATTTGTTTTTCCTCTTTGCAAAAATGTCTATTCATGTCTTTTGCCCAGTTTTTTAAACTGGGTTCTTTGCTTTTTTGTTGTTGAATTTCTATATATATTCTGAATGTCAAATATGCATCAGATATGTGATTTCCAAATATCTCTCCCAATGAGACAGCTGCCTGTTCACTGTTTTGATTAACTCCTTTAAGTACAGAAGTATTCAATTTTGAGTAGCTCCTGTTTATATATTTTTTTCTTTAATTGCTTGTGTTTTGGCTGTAACGTCTAAGATACCACCACTTATCACTAGAGTTTGAAAATATTTCCTTACATTTTCTTCTAGGAGTTTTATAATATTGGTACCTATATTTAGTTTCTTGACCCATTTGAATTAATTTTAGGGTATGATATAGAGGTCCTTTTTCATTCTTTTTTTTATTTCATTTTATCCAGTTCTCCCAACACCATTTACTGAAGAGACTGTACTGTCCCAATCAAGTGGACTTTGGAGGCTCGTCGAAAATCAATTGACCGTAGATGTTAGGTTCTATTTCTGAACTCTCAATTTTACTCCATTATCAATATCTCTATCTTTATGTCAGTTGCATCCTGTTTTGATCACTGTGGCTTTACAATATGATTTAATGTCAGAAAGCGTGAGTCTTCCCATTTAATTCTTCTTTAGCAACATGGTTTTGGCTATTTGAGGTCCCTTATCCTCCCAAATAAATTTGATAATTAGCTTTTCCATTTCTGAAAAGGAGACTGATTGAACTTTGACATGTATCACATTGAATCTGTAGATCAATTTGGGTGGAAATGACATTTAGCCATGTTTAGCTTTCCAGTCCATGAGCACACACTGTCTTTCCATTTATTTAGGTCTTCTCTGATTTCTTTTAGCAGCCAACAGGGGCTAGAGAAAATCCTACTCTCAATAATTATTTTTTATAATTGTAAATTCAACATCAGAATATTAGCTGTACTCTTAATACTACTTGGACGTGCTAACATAATTTAAGTACATTCCCTCTCAAGGATTTTAATACCAACAACAAAAAAATATTTGCTCTTGTTCTCAAACTTCTATCTAGTTCTTCCCTTGATCTGAAAGTTCACTCTGCAATTTTTTTTCAGAAATAAATCGACAAAAAGCTTAAAAAATGAAAATAATTCAAATATCAACTACCATTCAGCAAATTGGCCATCATCTACACACATGCTGCATCCTCACATCTCCTCATATCACACATAAGGGTGCCATTCTGCTGATTAACAAACAATTCCTCTATCCAAGCTCTAGGCTAATTTCTTTTCCCATTTTGCTATAAACTTTTTATTTTTCTCTTTCTCATAACCATTTTATAATTTCTTATTCATACCAGAATATAAATACACACAGGTATTTCTCAATTGAAAATATAGAACTAAAAAAAAAAAAAAAGTACTATGTTCTTACTGAAGCCTAAATCTGCTGAAGCCATAAACCTTTCCCTCATTTCCACAGAACAGCTAAACTTAGAAATAAATTTATTTTATTTATTTCATCAAATACAACTCAGGGGAAAACCCAGTCATTTCTGTGTTCTACACCCCAAACCAATGAAACCTGCTTTATTAGAATCTATCAATGATATCTGTGAGGCTAAATTTAAGTTATCTTTCCCATTTTTCTTTCTTGATCTTTCTTGTACTTTAAAAACCATTCCCCACTTTCTAAAATTCTCTCCATATGATTTTTTTTTTAGCTTTCATAACATAATACAACACTCTTCATTCTGACACCTCATGTTTAGATACAGTGTTTCTTAAGGCTTGAAAAAACTTCTTTTCAAACCACTCTTTTATGCTGTTTTTTTTTTCCAGCCAGTTCAGTGGCTATGTTGTCATTTATTTACTAATACCTTGAAAATGCTTTTATTTTGTGTTGTTTTACTTCTAAGTTTCAGACTAACAAATTCAATTGCCAATAAGATGTCTGTAGAGAAATCAAATTCAACTGGTTTCATAGGCAAAAGTATTATCCTCAGAACCTATAATTATGTTAACATACAAGACAAGGGGATTTAGAGGTGATTAAAGTTAGATACCTTAAAATGGGAATATCATTCTGATTATTTGGGTTGGCTCAATTTAAGTCCTTAAAAGAGGAGAATCTTTCCCAGACGCAGTCAGAAACGTAAGCAGAGATCTGTGGTCTGAGAGGGATTCCACCCACCATTGCTGTATTGTTAGTTTGGAAGATGGAGGAAGGGATTGTTTGGGTTTTCTAAAGTGTCAAAATGTAATATAGCAGAAATGGGTTGGCTTTTGCAATGAGAACATACTAATTTACAAATTTGTACTTCTATGGCCATGAAAATTTCCAAATTAAGGCATCAAGAAGATGATACCTCCTCTGATGAAAGGCTGCTGGCATCTGTGATTCCTCTATCAGATGGCAAGGGGCATGGCCAGCATCTGCTGGTCCTTTACTCCTGTTTCTTTCAGCTTCTGATACCAGCGGCTTCTTTCTGAGTGTCTATGGGTTCTCTCTTAGCAGCTCCAGGACATTTCTTTCTAAGTTCTCTCTCTTTGTGCTTCTGCCTTTATCCTTTCATAAAGGGCTCCAGTAAAGAAATAAGAACCACCTTGAATAGGGTGGGTTAGATCCCAATTGAACCAAAAATCCCACCCTAATATGTCTCCACCCACAGGGATGGATTAAAAGAACATGGCCTGGGCAGGCCACGGTGGCTCAGCAGACAGAGTTCTCACCTGCCATGCCGGAGACCTGGGTTCATTTCCCAGTGCCTGCCCATGAATAAAACAAAACAAAACAAACAAAGAAAGAAACAAAAGAACATGACCTTTTCTGGGGTACGCACAGCTCCAAATCAGCACCCTCCACCCTCTGGACCCAAAAAGACATGTTCTTTCCATATGCAGAATATATTCATTTCATCACAATATCTCAAAAGCCTTAAATCATTTTAGTAACAATATTAACTATAAAGTCTCATCAAAATCAGTTACAGACATGGTCTATCATAAGGCACAATTTTCCTTTGTTGTGAAACTGTGAAACTTCAAACAAGTTATCTGATTCCAATATACAAGGAGAGACAGTCATAGGATAAATATTCCCATTTCCATAGGGAGAAATTGGAAAGAAAATGGGTCAAATATCCTAAACAGTTCTGAAAACTTACAAAACATACTCCATTAGATTTTAATGTCTGCAAGTCAGCTATAGAATGAGATTTTATTTTCAGGACTTGAGACAGATTCAGCCTCACCCTTTCCCATACCTTGTGCAGCATTCTTACTTTCTCCAAACACTGAGGTGAGACTCCCAACATCTCCAGACACTGGAGCTGGCTGTGTTCTCCATTCCACACTCTTCAAGCAGCGGGGTAACAGCTGGACTCTCTGCCAACTCCAGGACACAGACCCACCCTCTCTGAACAGTGGATCATGGCCAGGTACTCCCCAATCACAGGAAAATGTGCTCCCACCTCTCTGAAGCCTGGGTGGCAGTACTCTTCTTCAACAATGGCGCACCCAAACTTTCCTCAATTCCCCAGGCACCTGAGAGCCCTGGTGTAGTAACACTTTTCCTAAACAATTAGACGGTAGGCCCACCCTCTGCAAAATCCAGCGCAAACTCACTCTTTCCATGTGCATATTTGGTTCCGCTTTCCAGTCCCAAGGCTTCTTTGCTCCAGACCTTAATTTCCATGGTACTGTCTTTGAAGTAATTTTTTCCTTCAATATGTCCCTTTTCTGTGCCTTTTAGTCCAGACTGGCAGTGGTTTTGCTCATACAAATGGCACAAAAATCTCATTAGTTTTGTATGCAGCATACAGAAGTCTCAACTGTCAGACAATAGTATTTACCACAAATCATTTCTGGATAATCCATCTCCAAAGGCTGATTGGTTAAATTTTCTCATGTAGCTCTATTTTCTTGGGATTAGCTTTCTAAAAACTCAGAATTTCCCAATCCATCAATTTCTGGTTTATTTATACCCAAAATTCAGTTTTTAGC
>PVIY010045068.1:0-19332 GCA_004026745.1 Myrmecophaga tridactyla | reverse complement strand
TCAGCCATTGACACTTTGTCTCATTTCACTTTTCCCCCTTTTGGTCAAGAAGGTTTTCTCAATTCCTTGATGCTGAGTCTCAGCTCATTACAGGATTTCCGTCCCACATTGCCAGGAAGGTCCACACCCCTGGGAGTCATGTCCCACGTTGACTGGGGGAGGATGGTGAGTTTGCTTGTTGTGTTGGCTGGAGAGAGAGGCCACATCTGAGCAACAAAAGAGGCTTTCTTGGGGGTGACTCTTAGGCCTAAATTTCAAGTAGACTTGACCTATCCTTTGTGGGGTTAAGTTTCATATGAACGAACCCCAAGACTGGGGGCTCAGCCTATAGCTTTGGTTGTCCACATTGCTTGTGAAAATATCAAGAATTCAACTTGGGGAAGTTGAATTTCTCCCTGTTCTCACCATTCCCCAAAGGGGACTTTGCAAATACTTTTCCACTCACTGATCAAAGCAACCTGGGATTCATCGGGGCATCACTCTGAACAAACCAACAAAATCTCATGTCCTACTCAAGGTTCCAAGTACTTATGGTGTTCAATTAAACTGTCTATATAAGTCATATTAGGAAATGCACTAGTCAAAATATAAATTTTGTACCAAATAAACATTTTTTGCTTTAGTCTCACACATAAGTTGGAATTTTAAAATATTAATTACCATCTATTTTCAGCATCCTGCAGTAATGACATTCCTTTGTTCTTCCTCATGCAAAAACATTTTTTAAATTTGTACATTTAGTCACTATCATTATACACTCTAGGCACTCCTAGTTTATACCATCTCAATCTTTATCGTCTATCTTTCTTTCTGATTTCATTTGTGCCCTCAACCCTCCTCCCTCTACCATTCTCACATTCAGCTTCATTCAGTTTTTTAACATAATTATATTACAGTTAGGTAGTATTGTGCTGTCCATTTCTCCCATTGCTTTTGCCACAATTTCTGAAATACTTCTGATTATAAAGCATTCTAGTAATGCACACGAAACCCAAACTTAATTCAGTTGGGCCACACAACTAAAAATATCTTTAAGAGATCCTATTTTGAATGGGTTCACTCACACAGGAGTGTGGATTAAGATGCAGAATGCATGTGAATTTGTGGTTTATAACACAAGCCACCACACTCTTATCTGTGAGAGAAGGATAGTACGTAACAGAATTGACTCAACCAGCAGCTTTTAGGCATGAGCACATCTTACCCCAAAGGAAAGCTAATCATTGGAAGATTTAAGATTCTGGCACCCACTAAGAAGTAAAGCGTTATGAGGGGTCACTGAGTTTCCACGTCTTGAGCATTTGAATAAGAAGTAGAGGTGATTTACGAATTAAATAGAAAGTAATACATGTTCTTTAGGTCTCAAGGTTATACAGCTTTCACATAGCAGAACCAAGGCTGGAGCTATCTTCTGAATTTTCTTTGATAAAACAATATTCATTACACTCCCTTTCCTTACTATTGGATCTTTCAGGGGTTCTCACATATAGTAGCCTGTATTTCTATCTCAGTGACAGTGCTTTGGAACATAATACTATTGGTTTTGCCCTTAATTCTCATTGTATGTTCACTTGCAATAAGATCCAGTTAATTAAATACGGGATGAAAGGAAAAATGAATGAATAATCTCTCTGCCATTTGTTATTACATTTGATACAATGATGAGTTTATTTAAATGATTGATTTCAAATTTTTTTATTCCATTTAGTGAGTTTAGAAGAATTACGTGTATATTACATGTTTCTTAGACTACGTTAAGAAATGTATCCTGCCCCCCAGCTCTGGTATCATTTTTGCTTGTTTTACTGGGCAATATGGAAATGCAATTATGATCAAGTAAAACAAATATTGAAATAAATATTAATTTCAAATTTTAAAGTGGTAGAAAGCTCACTAAACTCAAAGTTTTGTTTGCAAAGATGAAGAGGTGTAAATATATTGTTAGATCAATAAAATGTCTGTTTCAGTCACCTAGTATTTGTAAGGTCTTATGTTACACAGGATAATAAGATAAATAAGCCACTAAGTTTCTCCCAGTCCAGAGGAAATTGATAAAACAAATAAGGGCCATACAATGAACCAATTATCCAAATAAATGACTGGATAATGTGCTATTGGACTAAAATGATGAGAATTCTGAATTATTTTCCCAGAAGGTGGAACAGGGGGTTCACTGAGGAAGTGACCTTGCAGCTTTCCAGGTGTTAATGTAATATTCTTGAAAAGCAAAAAAACATGTAGTATTTTATAGTCATGTTCGTGGTCACAGGTTTTGGGAAAGTTGGTGAAGTTTACATATGGCTATGCAAAAATAAAACCTGATTGTTTAGATATACTTTCACAAGTTAAAATTACATTTACAGGGCGGGCCACTGTGGCTCAGTAGGCAGAGTTCTCATGGAGACCCCGGTTTGAGTCCAGGTTCCTGCCCATGCAAAAAAAAAAGAAAAAAAATCACATTCACATGCATCAAGTAGTTTCACCCTCAAGCATCTTTCTGAAATATTAATTTTCAAGATGATGTAACTGAGCTTGAGAGGAGTTAAGTGTCTTATCCAAGCAAAAACATCTATTGCAGCTTAATCCCTAGTTCTTCTTATTATGAGTGAATATTTTGAACATATATGAGTTTGAGAGTAAACTAAATTATAATGTATCTAGGCACATCATTTTAAGAGGAAAAATTACCCAAGACATAATGGGTATGGGGTTAATGAATATTCACAGTCTAAGAAATGTTGTAATATATGTGTAATTCCTCTAAATTCACAAAACAAAATTTTAAAAATTTGAAATAAAACATTTATTTAAGCTCATTGCTGTTTTAAAGCATTTTAGCAAATGGCAGAGATATTATTTATTCTTTTTCTTTGTCTTTTATTCCACATTTTATGAATTGGATCTTATAGAAAGTGAATGTCCAGTGAGAAGTAAGAGTAGAGCCAAGAGTATTACGTTCCAGAACACCATTGCTGAGATAGAAATATCTCACAAAGACATTTGAGAATCCCTTTTCCTTTCACTTACAAAGGCAAATGTTGTGAGCACAGGCAGGGTTTGTTCTAAGCATTGTTTGACATTGTACTCAGCACCATTTTTTTGCCACATAGTAAGCCAACATAATGAGCTAGGGGACTATGGTAGTAGAAATTAAGTTAGTTTATGAAGGAAAAAAAAACAGTAATATCAAGAAGTACAGCAAAAATTCAGTGTGAAAACAGAAGTAAAAATCTTTAAGAGCTAGGGTTTTAGTAAGAAAAGGCAATTTTTAAAATGTATGCAAACCCAATGTTGAACAAAAGGCACTAGCTTCATGTTTCTAAGCATCAGTGTCTGAATTTGTAAAATGGAGATAAAAATAATGTCTATCATATAGGGTTGTTGTGGGGTTGGAATGAAGTAACACATATGCCTGCTATAAAGTAACTGCTCAAAATGTCTTAACAATCATTGTTATAACCCTTAACTTCTGCTATCAATGTCATCGAGAATACAGAGACAAACAGACGGATTTTCCCATAAAGACTGAGTGTTAAAATAATTTGTAATTATTGTGTTTCTTAAAAAAATGTCATTGGGATAACTGAAAACCTGCATTACAAACTTCAAAGAATATGCCATTGTTTCAGAAATTATATTCTTTCAAGATTGTAACATAACTACTTTAGCTCCATTGACTGGCACATAATACAAATGAAATAAGTATCTGTTAAATATGCAGAAACCTTTCATTGCTATATTAGAATGCAACCTATCATAGTCCTGTGCATTGGAAAGGAGAATTCCATTATTTCCATTTTTTCTTTTCCTAACTAAAGTACATATCTTCTCTGAGAAGTAGGTCATTTGATGAGTCAATTGATAGGAAGAAAATCTACATTAAAATTATAAAATTTCTATTTTTTTCCATCAATGCAAGTTTCTACAAGGTACATTTCCTTTCATGATTACAACAGCCCATCTCATTGCAATACAAAGGATATCTTACACTGTGTGTGTGCCTGTGTATGTGTGTGTTTTCATGCATGTGCATGTGAGTGTTGCAAGGAAGCAAACACAAGAAGATTATGTAATTTGAAAGAATAGATGCTTTGATTTTTTTTTTCTTCTTAAGAATCAGGGTGTTGCCTTTTCTATTACCAGGTAGAGAAATCCTTCTGCAGCTGTATGGGTATACATCATATAATCACAGGGTACATAATGACTATGAGAAAAATCTCTGGGGGTAACGCGTAGGCATAATCATAAGTAGGCTTAGCTTCTCTTTTGCAGATATAATTTTCATAAAGGCAAGTCCCAAGATCGAGGACCTAGTCCATTCAAATTGGTGGTCCCCAATGATTGGGAGAATATTAGGCCTTCCCCAGGTTGGGAAGTTTAATATTTCCACCTTTATCCCCTGTCCCTCAAGGGGGCTTTGAAAATACTTTTTAATTTTCTGTCCAGATTACTCTGGGATATAACAGGACATCATCCCAACCTGTGCAAACCAACAGGATCTCACTTTCTAATCAAGGTTCCATGTAATTATGGTGTTCTCATCAGCTGACCATACAAGTTAGATTAGATAGTGTACCACTGAAAATAAAAATTTTGCACCAAACATCCCTTCCTTTTGTCTCACACAGAAGTTGAAGTTTTAAAATTCAGTCAATATCATCCTTTCCCTGTGAGTCTGATTTACTTTAGTCCTACTTAGATCAGCTTCATTCATATTTGTAATTAGTGTCTGATTCACTTTTTCAGTGTTTTTAACAGTTGCTTTATGGGATAATGCTGACTTTCTTAGCTGCAGAACTCTAGCTCTGACTATTAGGTGTCACACAAATGCCTTGAGTTTCAGGGAACAATAAGATTATACACAAAGAGCTCAGTATCTCAGAATTTAGAAGTAACAGTTATTACTTTGGAATAGATGTGACTGCTGTAAGAGCTAACAATCTAGGAACCTTTCCAATAGGTCTTCACCTGATAACCTATGCTCTCAAATTCAATTCTCAGAGTTTGCCCATTATAGTTAGTCCATGTCCGTGAGGCACAATAATATTTGTCTTCTCATTTCTGGTGTATTTCAACCAATATACTGTCCTCAAGGTTCATTCACTTTGTTGCATGCCTCATGACTTCATTTCTTCTCGCAGCCACCCAATAGTCCGTTTTAGGTATACATCACCATTTCCCTTTCCATTCTTCAGTCAATGTATCCTTAAGTCACCTCCATCCATTGCAAATCATGAACCCCGCCACCACAAACACCAGTGTGCAAATGTTCATTCAAATCTGCACTCTCAATTCCTCCAAATATACACCTAACTACAGGGTTACAGGATCATATGGCAAACCCACCCCTAGCCTGCCAGGGAGGCACCACACTGCCCTTCAGAGGGGCTGCATCTCTAATTTCCTACCAACAGTGAATAGATACTTGTCTCTCTCCACATTTCCTCCAGCCCTTATATCTCTCTGTTTATTCTTAAACAGTTTTATTCACACACCATAAAATCCAAGTAAAAAATCAATGGTTCCTGGTATAATCACATAGCCATTACTTCACCACCACAATATAAATGAGGATCTTTCCGTTTCTTCCGCAAAGAATCCCATACCCTTTCTCCATATCTCCCACTTATTGACATTTAGCTTTGACATATTGCCTTTGTTACATTCAATGGAAGCATATTACAATGTTACTCTTTTAAAGTTTCAAAGATAGTCTCATTTAAATTTTCTAACTCTTTTTCAATCAAGATCATCAATTTAATAAGCTGTGAATTTAATTGATATTTTAATATGGACAACCCATTAATAACAATCAGATTTTTTTTTTGGCTCCATCAATATCATATCTGTACCCACAAGTATTAATTTCTGTGATTATGCTGAGATCTTTTCAGCATAATCACAGAAATTCCCCTCTGTCTGTGCCCTAAGGGACTTGCTTTTCTCTGCTTCACGTAACTCAAGTCTGCCTCTCAGAAGAGGTTCTTGATTTTGTGGCCCTTTGCTCTCTAATATTTTTTATATCTTTCTATAGAGGCAGTCATCAGATCCCTGTAGTTCCATGAAATAATATATTAATATCTTTACTACTGTGCTTTTTGCTGTTAATTTCCGTTGTAGAAAGAAACACACTTTCTCTCACCCAATCTTCAGCTATACATTTCTCTAATGGTCTGCTTCCTACATCCCTCAGACTAATTACTAACTCAGCTAGAGTTCTTTCACACTAGCTGAAAGTTAGTTCTTTTAGAGTGAGCTTAAACTCACTCTGGCTAACTGTAAAAACAAAAGGATATCAGATGTCTAAAAAATTTAATCAAAAAGCATAAAACTGAATTTGGAAATGAGCAAGAAAAAGTTCTAAGTGGAAAGAAAGGTGGTATATTCAGAATAGCTGAAAGTTTAAGTTCTTTTAGAGTGAGCTTAAACTCACTCTGGCTAACTGTAAAAACAAAAGGATATCAGATGTCTAAAAAATTCAGTCAAAAAGCATAAAACTGAATTTGGAAATGAGCAAGAAAAAGTTCTAAGTGGAAAGAAAGGTGGTATATTCAGAATCGTTTCATAGCAGAAACTATGAAAGGCTTTCTTCTTAAAAAAATACAAATCTAAATATTGGTATATCACTAGAACAACATTCAATGACCTGGGATAGAACACGCAGTTGGCTAAACTTGTGAATGACATCTGGTTCTTTCTGAGGTGAGAGAAAGAGTCTGGCACTTTGGGAATCCCTAGTCCAAGGTAGCCTTTACCATCCATCCTGTTCAAATGGAAATTACGCCAAAGGAATTCAGCTTGATGTTTGGAAGGAATGAAAGGGATTCTGGGTAATCAAAACCTGTGAAGAGTCTAGCACAGAATTCTGTCCTTATTAACTCCCCAAATAGCAGATGATTATTATTGAGTCATTTTAATCTTGCTGGTTGAGAATTTCCTCATCAATGCTTTTTTTTATTTGCCCTTTGCACGGTCAGGCTCCCGGAATCGAACCGGCTCTCCGGCTCTGTAGGCAAGAATTCTTGCCCCTGAGCTACCGTCGCACCACCCATTATCAATGCTATTTTAGCTTCTTAATACTTGAAATTTTACCTGTGGGAGAATGAACAAACATCATTTTATAGAGATGAAAAGAAACAAAGGTCAAAGAAAAGTATGAATTAAAAGACCGATGAAAATTTAAGAAAATATTTTCCATACAAAGTCTAATAAAGCCAGTAAAAGTGATACCTTGGAATTTGCCAAGGTGTGTGTTAGGATATCACATTAGGGAAAATACTTATTGTCAAACAATTAAGTGATGAAACTATTGCTTATATTAGTTATTGGAACTATTACTTTATATTTATATATTATCATTCTTTTTTTCATTTTTTATTTTATTTTTCTTGCCCTACTTAAATATATAAGATGAAAATAAAAAAGATGGCTCTGGTTACTTTTTCTTCAGCTTTGAAAACAAGTGAGTGGCAAATTGATAACTTTATTTTCAAACAGAATTTGGAGTAATCTATATAAAAGTAGCTGACTGGACAAAGGAATAGCTAGGCAATAGAGATTTAAGTAGTAACTAGGCTCACAATTTTATGTATAATTTTGGATGTCTTCACTCGAGTAATTTGAGGAGAGATTTTTGAAGGGCGATCTGTTTTTTGTACCCCTAAATAAATCTTTTAGTTTTTCAACTGGCTTGAGGGGAAAATCTTTTAGTTTTCAACTGGCTTAAGGGGATAATGTGATCTGAAAAGGAAATTCAACCCACACTGTATTGGGCAATTACTGATGAACAGTGAATAATCTATGGGAACAATTATCGTGATATGATAGTTATAACAATTATGCATGTATGCGTAAGAAGGTACATTTAGAATTTTAAGTGTAACTAAAGTGAATTCTTTATTAAATTCTGAATGAAACAGTACAGATATTTAGTTTCCTTTTATCAAATCAAAACTATATAGTATTCATAAGGAGTTGCTTTCAGTTGAAAATAGAGATAAGGAGGCACTCAAGGTAATATGTGAATAGTTTATTGAAGATTGTCTGAAGAATGTTTTGATATATTAGATATAGAAATAAACATTTAAGTGACATGCTCTGGAAAAGACATACTGTGAAATGAATTGTATCCAAATCCAAATGCAATGTGAAAATATAACTTTCATAAAAAAATAAAATTCCCAGTTAAATCAAAGAAATTTATAATTTTGGCCAACCGTGTCCTTTTTCTCAAAGGAAGTTTACATTAACTTTTAGCTATACGTGTGTAGTCTACATTTGATTGCTCCCATGTTATTTGAAAAATCTCAAAACAACATTGAATGCATTTTTAAAAACACATGTTGCTGTTAATGTCTTTTGGGAAAACAGCTATAGCAAGTCACCTTGTGCTCATCAAGAAACAAGTAAGCTTAAATAACAATGACCGGCAGATGTGTAACAAAAGCAGAAAAATGGAAAGTCTTTTGGTTCTTCCTCCAACAAAGTAACAGGACATATGGGATGACTGCATATTCCATTGCAATCCTTTGACTCAATCATAAAATAAGCTTCATGCTGGTCATTTAAAGCAGCTATAACCATTATTATGGTAATGTGTTCTTTCTATGGACACTGTTTTTGGATCAAGTTATTGAAGACAAATATCTTATATTGTTTTATGTATTTTCAAACTGTTATTCAAGTTTCATATTTTCTGAAATTACTTAAAATAAAGCAGACATATACCTTTTGGCTTCTCAAATTTGTAATATGGAAATCTATTATAAAATTTCATAAGATCCAAAAATCCTACTTCCTAAATCATAGAGAATTTAAAGTTGAAAAAGGTCTTGCAGCTCATTAAGCTCTACTGCCATCCCCACAATATTAAAATAAGGAAACAGTCTCTGATCAGTTAAAGGAGTTTAAGAAGGTCACCCAAACTATGTGTTGATCAACTATTTTCTTATAGAAACATATTCTCTTTATCCCTCTCTTTCTCTATCTCCATCTAGTCTTACACATATGTACATATGAGATCATTTTGGATAGCAAAACTCTAGAACAGCAATGCATGAATGATTTTCTACTTCACTATGAGTTTTAAGGTCTGGCCTGAGTAATGAGGGAGAAAATTTTATGGACACATTTAATACTAGGTATGTTTTGCCATACATAGTCCCACTGAACTACCAGTGCTGGTGTTCTCTTCCTCACCATTAGGACCACTGGGGTGTCAGAGGCTCCATCTTGTTCTGACCAGAGGAAGGATAAGCAAGGGAAAGATGTGAGTGGTCCATGAGAAGTAGTTAGATAGGGCTCAGCAAATTGTTTGAGAAAAGGCAAAAGTCTTTTTTTCTGGAAAATCTGCATACAGCATGAATAGGCTCTGGTTGGACAGCAAGAAGGCAACTAATGGGACATTAAAAGGAATTCAACACTGGGTGGTGAGGGATGGTCTGAACATTTTGGTTGGCTTCTGAAAATTTCCCCTATCTGGATGCGCAAAGAAAGTACTCAGCAGTTCCTATTGCTAAACCCACTTCTTCCTCCAGGATCCACCCAAGGATGCCCTTTAATTTCAAGCCCTTTTGAACATTTCCTTCTTTTTATTTTTTAAATATTTTTATTGACAGATATTCACACACATTCATTCCACATGGTGTACAATCAGTGGCTCACAATATCATTGCATAGTTGTGTATTCATCACCATGATCATTTTTTTTAGAAATCTGCATCATTCAAGAAAAAGAAAAAAGAAGAAACTCATACATCCCATAACACTTACCCCTCCCTCTGATTGACCACTAGTATTTCCATCTATCCAATTTATTTTACCCTTCGTCTCCCTATTATTTGTTTATTTTTTATCTATATATTTTTACTCATCTGTCTATATCCTGGATCAAAGGAGCATCAGACACAAGGTTTGCACAATCACACAGTCACATTGTAAAAGTTATATCTTTATACAATCATCTTCAAGAACCAAGACTACTGGAACACAGCTTAACAGTTTCAGGTACTTCCCTCTAGTCACTCCAATACACTATAAACTAAAAAGGGATATTTATATAATGCATAAAAATAACCAGCAGGATAAACTCTCAGCTCTGTTTGAACTCACTCAGCCACCGAAAGTTCATTTTGTCTCATTTCTCTCTTCCCACTTTTGGTCAAGAAGGCTTTCTCAATCCATTGATGCCAGGTTCTGGCTCATCCCAGGATTTCTGTCCCATGTTGCCAGGGAGATTTAGAACCTAGGAGAGTCCCATGTAAGGGGGTGGGCAGTGAGTTCACCTGCTGCATTGGCTTAGAGAGGCCACACCTGAGCTGCAAAAGAGGTTTTCTAGGGTGACTCTTAGGTCTTATTTTAAGTAGGATTAGCCTATTCTTTGCAGGAGTAAGTTTCCTAGAGGTGAATCCCAAGATCGAGGACTCAGCTTATTGATTTGGTTATCCCCACTGTTTGTGAGAATATAAGAAATTCTCGAAATGGAGAAGTTTCCTCCCTTCTCCTCAATCCCCCAAGGGGACTTTGCAAATGTTTCTTTATTCACTGCCCAAATTACTCTGGGGTATATGGGGCCATCATACTAATCTGAACAAACCAAGAAAATCTCATGTCCTATTCAAGATTCCATGTACTTACGGTATTCAACTAAACTGACCATACAAGTGAAATTAGAAAATGCACTACACAAAATATACATTTTGCACCAAATAAACACCTCTCCCTTTGGTCTTGCACAGAAGTTGAAGTTTTAAAATATGGATGTCATCATTCCTTACCCTGTATTCTGATTTACTGTGGTCCTATCCAGATCAGCTTCATTCATATCTCTACTCAAAATCTGATCACTTATTCAACTTTTTAAACAGTTCCTGTATGGGTACTGCTGACTTTTGTAGCTTCAGAGCTCTAATTCTGAGTCATATAAATACCCAAAGTTTCTGGGAATGACCAGGATATAAACAAACAGCTCAGTATTTGAGAATTTAGAAATAACAGTAACAACTCATGAATATATGTGACTGTAGTAAGAGCTTACAATCTAGGACCCATTACAATAAGCCCCAACCCACGCTCCTGAATTCAGTTCACCAAGCATTTGTATTATAGTTAGTCCATATGAGTAAGGCATTATAATATTTGTCTTTTAGCTTCTGACATTTCAATCAACATACAGTCCTTAAGGTTCATTCACCTAGTAGCATGTTTGACAACTTCATTCCTTCTTGCTGCCAGTCAGTAGTCCATTGTATGTTTGCACCATAGTTCCCCCTTTCATTCCTCAGTTGTTGTACCCTTAGGCTGTCTCCATCCATTGTGGATTGCGAACACTGCTGCCATAGACACCAGTGTGCAAATATCCATTCACATCCCCACATTCAGTTCCTCCAGGTATATGCTGATCAATGGGGTTTCAGAATCATATGTCAAGTCCACCCTTAGCCTCCTGTGGAATCACCACCACTTTCCTCAAAGGGGCTGCACTTTTCAGTTCCCTACTGACAGCGAATAGGTACATCTCTTTCTCTGCATTTGCTCTAGCACTTATTTCTCACTTTTCATTTTTAAACATTTTTATTCATACATCATACAATCCAACCTAAGTGTACAGATTTGCCTTCACCACCATAATCCATCTGAAGAAATTTCCTTTTCTTCCACATTGAATCCATTCCCCTCCCCACTGTCCACCACCTGTTGACATTTAGTTTTGCCTTAATGCCTTTGCTTCATTCAGTGGAAGCATATTACAATGCTACTGTTGACCATAGATCCCAACTTGCATTGATTCTACTTTTTCCCCATATACCATCTATTTTCAACACACTGTAATGTTGACATTCATTTATTCTCGCTCATGCAAAAACATTATTCTTATTTGTACATTTAATCACCCTCATTGTCCATTCTAGGCATTCCTAAATTATACATCTCAGGTTTTATTCTCTGTCTTTCCTTCTGGTTTCATATGTGCCCCCAGCCATTCTCTCTCAATCATACTCACGTTTACCTTCATTCAGTGTACTTACACTGTTGTGCTAGAATCAAGTGGTGGTGTGTTATCCATTTCTAAATTTTACAATCAGTCCTGTTACACTGTCTGTATTCCTTCAGCACCAACTGTCCAATCTCTACCCTATTTCTATCTCCTGAAACCTGTGTTCTTAACTTCAACACTCAGTGTTCACTCATTAAAGTTAGTTCATATTAGTGAGACCATACAGCCTTTGCCCTTTTGTCTCTGGTTAATTTCACTCAGCATAATGTTCTCAAGTTCCAACCACATTGTTACATGTTTCATGACTTTATTCTGTCTTACAGCTGCATAATATTCCATCATATGTATGCACAACAGCTTGTTTAGCCACTCATATGTTGATGTACATTTGGGCTATTTCCATCTCTTAGCAATTGTAAATAATGCTGCTATAAACATTCGTGTACAAATGCCCGTTTGTGCCCTAGCCCTCAGATCCTCTGAATACATACATAGTAATGGGGTTGTTGGATTAAATGGTAATTCTATACTTAGCTTCCTGAGGAACTGCCAAACTGCCTTCCAGAGCAGTTGTACCATTTATATTCCCACCAACAGTGGGTAAGTGTGCCTCTTTCTCCACACCCTCTCTAGCACTTGTCATTTTCTGTTTTTTTTCTTTATAATGGCCATTCTAGTGGGTGTGAGATGATATCTCATTGTGGTTTTGATTTGCATTTCCCTAATAGCCAGTGAGGTTGAGCATATTTTCATGTGCCTTTAAGATATTTGCATTTTCTCTTCTGAGAATTGTCTGTTCATGTCTTTTGCTCATTTTTTAAATTGGGTTGTCTTTTTGTTGTTGAGTTGAAGAATCTCTTTATATATTCTGGATACTAAACCTTTATCTGATGTGTGCTTTCCAAATGTTGTCTCCCATTGCATAGGCTGACTTTTTACTTTTCTGACAAAGTTCTTTGATGCACAAAGTGTTTAATTTTTAGGAGCTCCCATCTACCTATTTCTTTTTTCAATGCTCCTGCTTTGGGTGTAAGATGTAGGAAACCTCCTCCTATTACAAATTTTATAAGATATTTCCCTATATTTTCTTCCAAACTTTTATGGTCTTAGCACCAATGTTTAGGCCTTTGATCTATTTTGAGTTAATTTCTGTATAGGGTGTGAATATGGATCCTTTTTCATTCTTTTGCATATGGATATACAGTTCTTCAAGCACCATTTATTGAAGAGCTTGCTCTGTCCCAGGTGGGTTGACTTGATCGCTTTATCAAAGATCAAGTATCCATAGATGAGAGGGTCTATTTCTGAACACTTCATTAGATTCCATTGGTCAGTATGTCTACCTCTATGCCCGCACCATACTATTTTGACCACTGTAGCTTTGTAAGTTGCTTTAAAGTCAGGTAGCATGAAACCTCCCACTTTATTTTTTTGTCAAAATATTTTTAGTTATTCAGGGTAACCTTCCCTTCCAAGTAAAATTGGTTATTGGTTTTTCTATTTCTGCATAATAATTTTTCAGGATTTTAATTAGTGTTGCATTGAATCCATAAATCAGTTTGGGTAGAATTGACATCTTGACTATATCTAGTCTTCCAATCCATGAACACAGTATGCCTTTTTATTTATTTCATGATTTCTTCTAGCATTTTTTTGTAGTTTTCTGCATATAGGTCTTTTGTATCCTTGTTACTTTTTTTTCCAAAACATTTGATTCTTTTGGTTGAAATTGGAATTGGAATTTTTGCTTGATTTCCTCCTCAGGCTGCTCATTACTAGTGTGTAGAAACACTACTGACTTTTTGGTATTGTTCTTGTCCCTTGCCACTTTGCTGTACTCATGTATTAGCTCTAGTAGATTTGCTGTAGGCTTTTTGGGATTTTCAGCATATACAATCATATCTGCAAACAGTGAGAGTTTTATTTCTTTCTTTCCAATTTGCATACTTTTTATTTCTTTTTGTTTTCTAATTGCTGTGACTAGAGTTTCAAGCATGATGTTGAATAACTATGGTGACAGTGAGCATCCTCATCTTGTTGCTGATTTTAGAGGAAAAGTTTTCAGTCTTTCTCCTTGAGGATATTAACTATGAGTTTTTCATATATTCCCTTTATCGTGTTGAGGAAGTTACCTTCTATTCATATCCTCTGAAGTGTTTTCATCCAAAAAGGATTTTGAATTTTGTCAAATGTCTTTTCTGCATCAATTGAGGTGATCATGTGGTTTTTCTGCTTTCACTTGTTGATATGGTGTATTACATAAATTGATTTTATGTTGAATCATCCCTGCATAACTGGAATGAAACCCATTTAGTCATGGTGTATAATTCTTTAAAAGTGCTGATATATTCAATTTAGAAGTATTTTATTGAGGATTTTTGTATCTATGTTCATTAGAGAGATCGATCTGTAATTTTCTTTTCATGTAGTACCTTTGTCTGGCTTTGGTATTAGGGTGATGTTGGTTTCATAGAAAGAGTTACGAAACTTTCCCTCCCCTTCAGTTTTTTTGTTTTTGAAGAGTTGGAGCAAGATTGGTACTAATTTTTTCTTGAATGCTTGGTAGAATTCACATGTGAAGCCATTTGGTCCTGGACTTTTGATTTTTGAGAGCTTCTTGATGAATTTCTTTTCTTTTGTGATTGGTTGAGAAGTAGTGTATTTCTTCTCAAGTCAAAGTTGGTTGTTCATGCCTTTCTAAGAAATTGTCCATTTCATCTACATTGTTGAGTTTTTTAGCATATAGTTGCTCATGGTATCCTTTCATTACCTCCTTTATATCTGCAGGGTCAGTGGTTATGTCTCCACTTCCCTTTCTGGTTTTATTTATTTGCATCCTCTCTTTTTTTGTTCTGGCAATCTTGCTAAAAGTCCACTGATTTTATTGACTTTCTCAAAGAACCAACTTCTGGTTTTGTTGATTTTCTCAATTGTTTTCATGCTCTCAATTTCTTTTATTTCTGCTCTAATCGTCATTACTTTTCTCCTTTTGTTTGCTTTGGGGTTAGTTTGCTGTACTTTCTCTAGTTTTTCCACGTGAAGAATTAATTCTCAATTTTTGCTCTTTCTTTTTTTTTTAATGTAGGCTTTTAAAGTAATAAATTTCCATTTTAACACTACCTTTGCTGCATCCCATAAATTTTGATATGTTGTGTCCTCATTTTTATTTGCCTCAAGATATTTACTGATTTCTCTTGTAATTTCTTCCTTGACCCACTGGCTATTAAAGAGGGCATTTTTTAGCCTCCAAATATTTGTGAATTTTCTGGCCCTCAGCCTGTTATTGATTTCTACATCCATCATGATATGAGAAAGTGCCCCTTGGCCCCATGTAGCCAATAACTATAATAAAGACATATGTAAGTATTAGAAACCAGAGGATGTTGGATAAAAGAATGTTCCATCCTCCTAAAGAAAAAGGAATTATGGCAATTGAATTTCCCCACATACCAATCTTGAAGGGGCTCTGAGGGAGAGTTTGGCCTCTTTCTCTTAACTTGAGTAGATGCAAAGGGGGAAACTTGAATTGCAATTAATGGGAGTAAAGCAAAGTTTCTTAACTGATACGGGACCCACACTCTCAACTATTGATCCTACTATATTTCCAACACCTCCTCTTTGGAGTGATCAAATTGTTAATGTAGTAAGAATTTCAGACAACTCACAGATTAGCCCTTTGTCTCAACTATTGAATGTAACTGTAGGACCCTTATAAGATGCCCATACATTGCTTTTCTTTGAGAGTATACCAATTAACCTCCTGAGTTAGTTTTCTGTGAGAGTGTACCAAGTAACCTCCTTAGAAAACTATGTTGCAAAGTAGAATGCAAGCCTACAGGACTAGTCCTTGAAATTCCAGAGGATCCTTTGATTCACCATCAGTTAATAGCTGACTTTGATTATTTGCCGTAGGTCAGTTCTGCAGTTCTCAATACATGTGCTTCCCAAGATGTTACAATTAATACCAAAGGCCTTTTGGATCAAAGATTCAATTGATGTATAATTGAAGATAAGCCTAGTTCGGTCCAATGAGATGCAACTAAACTTTACTAAAGTTGCTTCAATATCCCCTTAAATGATAAGAGAAAGAAGGATTAAGAATGGTAGTAGAAGACTCCTTGTGTCATGCACTAGCCCCTGTAACTCTCTCATACCTCTGGTTAGGAAATAAGGTGGACATGGATATTGTTTTGTCCAAGATTTAAGGGCTATAAACAAATTAGTAATCCTATGATTTCCAATAGTCCCTAATCCCAAAAATAACAATCTTGTCATTTGTCCCCTCAGATATCAACTATTTTAAATGACATCTATGCTTAGCATTCTTCAGTGTCCCTCTTGATCCTGAATATCAGATGTGGTGGTTTGAAGCTGTTATGTTAGGCTATTTCAATTGAAATGTGATGGACCTCATTCAGAGTGGGTTTTGTTTCTCTGTTTGGAGTTCTTTATGAGATGATAAAACATACTCAGAAGCTGAGAGATGACATTAAAAGAGGCTCACAGAAAAAGCCTCAGAGAAGTGGAGAGGAAGCCACTGAAGCCAGAAGCTGGAAGCGATGAGAGACATCTTCTCACCATCCAGGTGAGAAGAACCAGCAGACATCACCATGTAGACATCCTGCTGACAAAAGAACCCAAGCTCGCTGGTAACTGGTCTCAGAGAAGGAATTGTCCTGTTAATGTCTGTTAATGCCTTAACTTGTAATCTAATAAATCCTCCTTGTAAAAGCCAACCCATTTTTGGTATATTGCATTTCATCAGCTTTACCAAGCCAAAACATCAGACCTATTCACTTTTAGAGGGAGTAAACAAGAAGTAAAGGCTGTCATGCCTCCAGGATTTGCAGAGGCTTCTTCCAATTCCTCTCATATTCTTGGTCAGGATCTGCAAGATTTATATTTCCCATAGTGGTCTTCTTTAACCCAATATGTGGATGACATACTAATTTATCCAAAACCAGAAAATGTTTATAAGAAAGATTCATTTTACTTACTATGGGTATTGTCCAAAAAAGGACATAAGGCATCCAAGGATAAGCAGCAATTTTGCAAAAGAACTGCATGTTATTTAGGCCATGATCCAATTCAGGAGGGGAGAAGGTTAATTCCTGATAGGTTCAGCACTATTCTAAACTTCCTGAGGCCAATCACACAGGGGCAACTTAGGAAATTCTTAGGGTTGACTGGTGTGTTAGTCAGGGTTCTCTAGAGAAGCAAGCAATAGGAGAGATCTATAAATATGAAATTTATAAATGTGTCTCATGCAACCATGGGAATGGTTCTCATGACCTTCAACCTGAAGAATTGGTATATTGGAAGAGACATTAGTGAAAGAGGGTTTTAGGATCTAGATGGAAAGAGAATTTTCAAGTCTTATTGACCACTACTACAGCAGTAAAACTACAAGTTTCCATCTAGGAATCCATGAGATTCCAGAAGCAGATGGCATGTGATACACAGCTTCTGACCAATATGTTGGAACAGGTAGATAACACCCGTCTTGAGTTTCCTCCTGATATCTTTTGAAATTTGAAATCCCCAACCTGGTGACCTACCCAGGTTGCCAATCAAACCCTATTTCATTACTTCTGACCCAATAAAAAATAAAGCCCTCCATCCTATAAGATGAGTCTATAGAACAAAATCCTATTCTGTTAATAGGAGGCAAGGTAACTTCCTTTATATGCCTATATAAATTATCATCCCTCGAACTCAAAGCTGCTGCCATTTTTGCAAGTTATCCATCTTCTTTTGTGCAGCAAATTTTTGGTATCTTGAATAAAAGGCTTTATTTTATTACAGCAAACTGAACTCCAATTTGTCTTTAGACAGTTCTTGAAATCCTACTTCAGCCACAGCAGATATTGTCTTATTTGTATGCATTTCGCAGAAGGGATATTCTGTGGGATGTTCTTCTTGAACGATATAACACCTTCACTATTTCACAGATTTTAGAGTCAGCAAACAGAAGCAAAAATAACCTGAGGGCTTGGAACACATTTTTAAGAAAATTGTGCATTTCAATCATTGTGTTTTGAGTAATGTGATACAGTTTAGAACTTTTTTACTACAACAAGATAATGGTGAGGTTAACAAGAGCTACTAGTGTGGGTGATGCAAATAGGTCAGAAAGATAGTTCAGAAGCTATTACTCAGTGCAAAAAACACAGATCAGAACCCAAGTATAGAATATAGCCATTGCTACCTGAACAATTTACCAATATCCTTGTGAGGTAAATAACAAGACCATGCTACATCTCCCTACCCATTCTTTCCTCTTATTGAATGCCTACTCTATGATATGTTAGACCCTCTGCCATGCACTAATTCATTTAGCTCTCACATGCATGGGCACAATCTTCAATATATTAGAGTTTAGGGAAGTGAGGTGACAGGTAGTCAAGATTACAGCTGCCTCTGGGACTGCTCTATAACATGAGAACCTGTGTTGCAGTATGCCTGGGCTTGGTATAAGGGTTGCTTCAAATAATAGTCATAGATGGCAAGTATTGACCAGTCATCAGATACTCTTCCAGGTACTTTATGTGCATTATTTTATTTATTCTTTATGGTAAGCTAATGAGATAGTCACTGTTATTTCATTTTCTGCTTAAGGAACCTGAAGTAAGGAATGACTCAGTAACTTCGTAAGGTCATAATTTATATCTAAGTGTCAGATAAGGCAGTCTGACTCCAGAGCTCTTACTACTTACATTCAAATTATAAATCAAGAGATAGGTCACTATATTTTATGTATTATTGTTTTGTCAACCCACAACTTCTTTAATATCTTTTAAAGAGATAAGGTAAAAAATATTGTCTTTCTTTCTAGACTTCCATAAAGCTTCTATATTGATTTGCATATCAATATGTGTTCTCTGTACTAAAATTTTTACCAAACTTTTGAATGAAATAATTGTCAATCTCATTGTAAATAGACTGCAATTAATGCAAAAAATCTATATATCAAATATTGTTCTAAGTTAAACAATAGTCTATAAATGTATGGATTCTAGAAATAAACAAAATCCAGTTGATATTTTAAATTTTACAACTTTACCCTTATAGGTATTTATTTATTTATTTTTAACATTTTTTATTGTTTAGTATATCATATATACAAAGCAAGGAAATAAAAAAGCAATAGTTTTCAAAGCGCTCTCAAAAAGTGGTTACAGAATAGATCTCAGAGTTTGCCATGGGCTACCATACGATCCTCTCCTGTTTTTCCTTCTAGCTGGTCCAGAATATAGGAGGCTAGTGGGCTTAAATACTTTTTTATCATAATCAACTTTTTTCCCTTCTTTTTTTGCGAACAATAACATATATACAAA
>PVIY010045067.1:0-19316 GCA_004026745.1 Myrmecophaga tridactyla | reverse complement strand
GCTGTGCTACGTTGCCGTTCTCTCATTTAAGCACCAGCCAATTAAGTCAAACGTCACTCATTGCAGCAGACACGCCTCCTAGCCGACTGCAGATGTAATTGGCAACAGATGAGGTTCACGTACCATTGGCTTATGTCCACAGCAACAAGACTAGGTGTGCTCACCTGGCCAAGTTGACAACTGAATCTAACTAACACAAGGTCCATTCAGGTTGTTACATACTTCATAACTTTATTCTGTCTTACAGCTGCATAATATTCCATCTTATGTAAATGCCACAGTTTGTTTAGCCAACTGTCGGTTGATGGACATTTTGGCTGCTTCCATCTCTTGGTAATTGTAAATAATGCTGCTATAAACATTGGTGTGTAAATGTCCATTTGTGTCCTTGTCCTCATGTCCTTTGAGTAGAGACAGCATATAGATGGGTCCTGTTTTTTAATCCATTCTGCCAGTCTATGTCTTTTGAGTGGAGATTTTAATCCATTAACATTTAGTGCTATTACTGTAAGGGTAGTACTTTCTTCTACCATTTTGTCTTTTGGATTTTATATGTCATATCTAATTTTTCTTTTTTTTACCTTTATGGATAGTCTTAATTTCTACACTCTTCTCCACACCTCTCTCTCCTGTCTTTTCCTATTTGTCTCTAGTGCTCCCTTTAATATTTCTTGCAGAGCTGGTCTCTTAGTCACATATTCTCTCACTGATTTTTTCTCTGAAAATGTTTTAATTTCCCCCTCATTTTTGAAGGACAGTTTTGCTGGATATAGAAATCTTGGTTGGCAGGTTTTCTCTTTCTCTTCTGTTTGGGGTATGCTGCACTTCTTGGATCTGTAATTTTAAGTCTTTCAAAAGAGTTAGGAAATTTTCAGTGATAATTTCTTCCATTAGTTTTTCTCCTCCTTTTCCCTTCTCTTCTCCTTCTGGGACACCCACAACACGTATTTTAATGTGCTTCATGTTGTCATTAAATTCCTTGAGTCCCTACTCATATTTTTCCATTCTTTTCCCTATATTTTCTTTTGCTTGCTGGATTTCAGGTGTCCTATCCTCCAGTTTGCTAATCTTATCTTCTGCTTCTTGAAATCTAACATTGTAGGTTTCCCTTATTTTTTTCATCTCTTCTACTCTGCCTTTCATTCCCATAAGGTCTGCGGTTTGTTTTCTTCAGACTTTCAATTTCTTCCTTTTCTTCATTCCTTGCCTTCTTTATAACCTCCCTCAATTCATTGATTTGATTTTTGATGAGGTTTTCCATGTCTGTTTGAACATTCTGGATTAATTATTTCAAATCTTATATCTCATTTGAATCGTTGGTTTGTTCCTTTAACTGGGCCATATCTTCAATTTTCCTAGTATGATTCATTATTTTTTGCTGGTGTGTAGGCATTTAGTTTCCTTAATTAGTTTATTCTGGAGATTGTTTTCACTTTTTTTACCTAGGATTTTCTTGCTGGATGACTTTGTTGTCTATCTGTTCTTTGACATTCAGTTCAGCTTATTCTAGACCTCTACTTTAGGTTTTGTTTAACAAATGAGAATTCTTCAGTTCTTGTTTTCTTGTTTCTTGCTCTGCCTGTATGGTGCCTTTTTTTTCCCCTTAGGAGAGTCTACTTAGGTATTTTAGACCCCGGTCAGATTTTTCCAGACCAAATTGGCCTCCTCTCAAGAGGAAAGAGTCACCTGCATCAGTTTTCCCTGAGGGTGAGACCCAGAAGGTTGAAAGACTTTCCTAATAAGCCTCTGAACTCTGTGTTTTTCCTATCCTTCCCAGCACGTGTTGCTTGTTTGCCTGTGGGTCCCACCAGCAAAAGGTGATGTGGTACCTTTAACTTCAGCAGACTCTCCTTGCTGGGGGCATGGTTGAGGAGAGGTTGTAAGCTGGCTTTAATTACTTCAGTTTTCTGGACCCTGGGGTCTGAATTCCTTGAGGGAGGGAATCCACCTGAGCTGGGCCCCACCCCTCTCCTGGGGAAGGCACAGCCTGCAGACAAGCTCTCAGACAGGCTTAATTCTAGCCTTGCCTGGGGCAATTGGAGCCTGAGAAGCCCTGGAGCTGTATCCAAAGAGCAGTCAAGAAAAGAAAAAAAATCCTTTTCCTTGGGTTTGCCAATCAAGAGGTTCAGTTGGTGTGTTGCTTTGTATATCTCCAGGTCCTATGTGCCCCCTCCTTTCCTTCAGGGCCCAGACCCTTTCAAGTATTTTGTGCTAGCCTATCAAAAAAACCTCTGTCTGTTTTTTTTTTTTTTTTTTTCCTTTTTCTGTCAGCTCTGCCCCTTCTGCACTGGGGCAAAACCAGCAACCTCAGCTTTTGCTTGAGGTTCAGCTGAGCTGGGGGCCTATTTTTAGTAATCAGAATTTGTTAATTAATTCCACCATTAGAGCTTGGTTGTGCTCAGCCCCTGCTGCTAGTAAAGTCTCTCTTTTTCCCTTCTGGGAAGCAGCCTGTGGGAGAGGGGTGCTGGCCACCGTGGTTTTGGGAACTCACGGTTCTGGGTGGGCTCGCAGCTGGTCTGGCTTCTCCAGACTGGGGTATGCTGTGTCTACCCTTTTTTTTTTCAATTGGGCTGTCTTATTATTCAATTATAAGAATTTTTTACTATATTCTAGTTATAAGCCCTCTATTAGGTATATGTTTTGCAAATATTCTCTTCCAGTCTATGCTTTTCCTTTTTGTTTTCTTGACAGTGTCTTTTGAAAAGCAAAAGTTTTCAAATTTGGCAAAGTTGAATTTTTTTTTTTCCTTTTATAGTTTCGTATTTTTGTGTTGTATTTAAGAGATCTTCCAAATCTAAGATCGTGAAGATTTCCACCTCTGGTTTCTTCTAGAAGTTTTATAATTTCAGCTCCTAAGTCTATTTAGACTAATCCATTTTGAGTTGATTTTTGTATGTGGTGTGAGGGTCCTGGTTCTTTTCTTTGCATGTGTTCATGGCTGGCTTTGAGGTGGTTTCTGAGAGGTGAAGGGAGATAGGCCAGTTCCTCTACCGTGTTCCAGCCGGAAGACCCCAATTGACCGGGATTTCTTTAATTGATAAGTTTGCATTATCTTTTTTTTTTTACATAGGCAGGCACCAGGAATCGAACCTGGGTCCTTGGGCACAGCAGGCAAGCGTCCTTACCTGCTGAGCCACCGTGGCCCGCCCAGTTTGCATTATCTTACTATTTTAAGAGGCAGATTGTGATACATTACAGAGAAATAAATAAGTATTTTGCATATCTCAGTGTCTTGTGTTAAATTTCCTCTCTCTGGATCTATGCGCTGTGTACAAAATATTCTCTGTTCCAGTTAATGGGCCTGTCAGCTAAGAGGCTACTCAGAGAGGTGGAAAGCCCTGGAACCAGCCCTACCTGGGGCCTCTCCTGCTCAGACACTCACTTCTTCTTTACTCTTAACTGGTGCAGTAGGGCCAGGGGGCGGTTCTCCCATCCCCCAGCTACAGTAGGGCTCTGGCGTTCTCTTCCATCCTAATTTCCTTCTCTCTTCTATTTCAGGCCCAAATCTCTCTTTTCTGCCTTAATGCCTCTGTTTTTCATTTGACTGGCAGAACCCACTGATATGCCTTGAGCCGTTGGGCTGGCTTGGATGAGGCCAGCCATCCTCTTTCCAGCCTTCCCCAGCACATAGGACTTCCTCCAGAGCACTTGTAAAGAGTTCTCCCAAAACCAGAGTCCCCTAAATGAGGGAGCGGTGCTGACCCAGAGTCACTATGACCCTATTGCGCCCCCAGGAAGGATAATTCTGCCATCACATTTTGTAACATTGGCTCTATGTTGCAGATAAGGAGGCTGCAGCCCAGAGAGGTTGTTCAACATGCTCAGACTGCACAGCTGTTCTTCCAGTTGCCGCTTTGCTGAGGATGAAGTTCTTCTGGAAAGAACTTTGAAGGCACCCCAGGAAGTGTCTCTAAACTTTGGGAATATAACAAATCTCAAAGTTTAATTTCAAACTCACATAAATTGGATCAGAGCTGTGTATGGTCTTACAGAGAGGGCAGCTCCTAAATCTGTAGGACTTAGCACTAGCAAGCTGACTGAATGATGTGAAGACAGAGGTGGTCTTGGGCACTGGCACCCTCTGTGGTGGAGGCTCAGCTATGTTTTCTCCTGGATGCAGACACATTTGAGTCGCCTGGAGAGTTGGGGTACAGCCCACCAGGTCTACTTCCGTGGGGGTCAGAGATTCCTGCTGGGGAGGTGTCAACTGCAGGGAGAGAGAATGGAGGTACAAAAACAACACAGTAGGCCATGTTCCTTCATTCATTCAATAACTATTTATTGAACTTGGACTGTGTATGCAGGACTGTTTTAGATGCTGGGATGCAATGATAAAATGTTGAAGGGAAGGAAGTTTCTGTGCTCAACCCTTTGCCTGTATTTTAATTTCCCCCAAAGCCCCAGGACGAGGGAAGAGGTGGGAGAGAAGTAAAGAAGAGAATGGGCAATGTCTCTTTGAGAGGAGGTGGAGCCCAGATTCAGCAGTTTGGTGAGCCTAGGCAGCCCACCCTGTTGCAGGGAGCAGGAGAGGAAAACCCCAAGGAGGCGAGGTGAGAGCAGTATGCCTGGTGGCCTTGGGACCCCCAGACCCCATGTCCCCGTTCAGAAGAGAGGCTTGGGTATGGGAGAACTACACCTCTGGAAGAGAGTAGTCCAGTCCTGGTCACAGACCAGTTGTTCAATGTAAATAAAAAACCAAACAAACGGCACTGGTTTATACATCAGTTGTGTGAGCTTGGCAACGTGAGTCTTCCTCGTAAGCTAATCTACATGCTGGTTCTGATGTGGCAGTGAGGTTTCCAAGTTGGGCAAGTAGGGTGGTTAGTGCTGCCTCAGGAGGCCTCTTAGAGGACAGCCTGCCTGCTTTAGCCTCCAGCAACTCAGTAAGAGAAGGGTCACGCTCAATTCAAGTGCAAAAGTTGTGAAGCCCAATGACAAAAAGCCAGGTGAATTTGAGTCATCCCAAGCTTTTCACCAGCCTGGGGTAGGGCTGGGGTCACTGTGTGAGGTGGGGAGAGGGAAGGAAGAAGACCTGCCGAGGGCTGCCCCTCCTGTGTGACAAGGAAAAGTGCTGCTAGGGGCTGGTACATGAGCCCAGTCATTCCTTCATTCATACGTGTGTTTCTTTCCCACCACTCTTTTGAGCCCACCTGTACTAAGTGTAGGATGGTGCACTGAGCTCCAGGCTGGGCAGAGAGGTGAATCCAACCCAGTTCTCACCCTCAAGCTCTGAGGGTTGAAAGGGGGCCAAGGCAGGGCCAGATAACTGGTCTACTTGTGCTGGCCATGCCTGGCTTGATTTTCTGTCAGTGCCTGCCGTTCTCAGTTTTCTTTTTTCAACTCCCAAGAATGGTTACTATGGGGTCAGGCTGTGAGTAAGCCATGCAAGGTCCAGGAAGCAACCCAGCATGGTGGAAAGAGCAAGCATTTTGGGGTCAGACAGCAGATTCCTGACATTTCCTGCCTGTCACCTGGTCAGGGTGCTGACCTGTCTGAGCGTTTAGTTTCCTTGTTTGTAAAAGAGTTCTGAGAAAAACCTGGTGATGGCTAACCCATAATAAACCCCTTCCCCAACCCAACAGGCACTCAGGAGATCCGTGGGTGCTTCACACCACATGAAGAAGATGCCACCTTGGTCTCACCTGCTTTGTTTCCTTGGTGGTAGTTGTGATGCCAAGAAACCTTTCCCAGGGAGAGGCATGTAAGACGAGAAGTACCTTCTGTTGTTTGCTTGATGCATAACTCAGGTTGGATGAACATAAATTCAATATTCAGTCTGTTCCAAATGCACTTCTGGGTTACATTGTTTTTTGAACATTCTGACAGAATGCACAAAGAGCTAAATTAAATTAAAACAGAATTGCAATCACTGAGTTAACGACTGTGGCAATACAAATAACTCACAACCAAATTAATGCAGTATTAGATCTCCTCATTACACTAATAGTCTTTGTGCAGCAATGCAAACACAACAGTTGTTTGGGGAGGAATGATTTATTACACAGGAGAACAGGGCTTTGGGCAAGTTTCAAAATTTCTTATGCAATCTGAAAAGGGAGAGAAGCTAAGTTTTTAGAAGTGCCTGCTGTGTGCCAGAATAAAGGAGGCTCTAAAATACAGCCCCTGCACTTAAGAGATACTTCGTGGTGCTCCCGTGGTGGCGGCAGCAACATTTGCAGGTGACTATAAAGCAAAGCATAATAAACGGACCGGGGCAGGCCATGGTGGTTCAGCAGGCAGAGTTCTCGCCTGCCATGCCGGAGACCGGGGTTTGATTCCCGGTGCCTGCCCATGTAAAAAAAAAAAAAAAAAAAAAAAAAGGGCCACAAGGAAAAGCAGTCTCCAGGGAAGGCTTCCTGGAGGTGGTGACTCTCAGCTGAGCCTGGAAGGGTGGGTACCATTAAATGGGCCTTGTCCCCTTCCTTCTCTTCACAGCGAACTGCAATTAGGCTTTCGTCTCCTCTTCCCCCCCTCCCTCCCTACGATGCTCTTATCAAGTGACATCTGTGTTGCTGGATTCAAAGCCCTCAGTCATTCTGTGTCTTTTACTCCTAGTTGCACATGCTCCGTTCCTGGAAATGCTTCTCATGGTTTCTGGGACCCCACCCTTCCGCGGTTCCCACCAGCAACACTGGTCACTCCTCCTCCTCCTTCGCTGCAGTCCTTTCCCTTCTGACCTTGGAACGCCCCTGGGGCACTGCCCTCTGCCCTCTGGCCCCCCTCTTCTCTGTGTCTCTGCCCCCGGATGCTCTCACCTAGGTCTGCTGATGACTCTCAGGCCATCCCTGGACCTCCTCGCTCAGTTGTCTCACTCTGCAAGCAGCACCTCTGCTTGGGTGTCTGATGGACATTTTTTTTTTTCTCCTGACAGACTTTTTTTTTTTTTTAAACTAAACTTACTTTACCAAACGGTATCACCATAAAGAAAAATGCCCGCATCAGACAAGCACCATTCAAAGATGTTTCCAAGTGAACGCACTTGTAAATCAACACCCAGAGGGCAAAAAGGCAGTGGGGGGGGGCTGGTGGGACACCCCCACCTCCTCTCCCAGTCTCGACAGCAAAGGCAGCCACTCCCCTGATTTCTATCATCAGAGATTAATTTTGCCTAGTTTTGTACTTTGTGTTAAAGGAATCATTGAGAATATGCTCTTTTGTGTCTGGCTTCTTGGGCTCAATGTTATGTTTGTGAGTCTCAGCAAGAATTTGTGTAGCTATGGTTCATTCATTTTGTTTTTTTAATTGGAGAAGTTGTGGGTTTGCAGAAAAATCATGCAGAAAGAACAGACTTATCATATACCCCCACACACCTGCAGTTTTCTCTACAGTTAACACTTTGTGTTAGCATGGTACCTTTGTTATAATGGACAAAACAATATTATTATAATGATTCTATTAACTATAGTCCATAGTTTACATTAGTGTTCTCTGTGTTGTACAGTTCTATGCTTATTTAAAACTTTTTTTATTCTAGTAACATGCATACAAACTAAAATTTGCTCTTTTTATTGTATTTGTATTGCTGGAGAGAGTATCTCACTGTATGACTATGTCATAGTTAATTTATTCGTTCTCCTCTTGACTGACAATTGTGTTGTTTCCAGTTCTTAGAATCATGAGTGATGCTGGCAGAGGGCGCTAAGGACTCAGTTTTACTCCAGGCTCCTCAAACCTACCCTTTCCAGCGGGACTGAGCATGACATTAGGAGTGGGCGAAGGTGATACATATGTGATTTAATGGGGACCATTGGTGTATTTATTTATTTATTAATTTAAAAAATTTAACAAATGAAATAAAATATTAACATAGATAATCAGTAATTCACAATATCATCACTTAGTTGCATATTCATCTTTTCTTAGAACATTTGCATCCATTCAGAAAAAGAAATAAAAAGACAATAGAAAAAGAAATAAAAGGAAAATAGAAAAAAAAAAAATTATACCTACCATACCCCTTACCCCTCACTTTCACTGATCAGTAGCATTTCAAACTAAATTTAACATTTGTTCCCCCTATTATTTATTTTTATTCCATATGTTCTACTCGTTTGTTGACAAGGTAGATAAAAGCATCAGACACAAGGTTTTCACAATCACACAGTCACATTGTGAGAGCTATATCATTATACAATTATCATCAAGAAACATGGCTACTGGAACACAGCTTTACATTTTCAGGCAGTTCCCTCCAGCCTCTCCCTTACATCTTGAATAACAAGGTGATATCTACTCAATGCATAAGAATAACCTCCAGGATAACCTCTTGACTCTGTTTGGAATCTCTCAGCCATTGACACTTTGTCTCATTTCACTCTTCCCCCTTTTGGTCGAGAAGGTTTTCTCAATCCCTTGATGCTGAGTTTCAGCTCATTCTAGGGTTTTTCTCAATCCCTAGATGCTGAGCCTCAGCTCATTCTAGGATTTCTGTCCCATGTTGCCAGGAAGGTCCACACCCCTGGGAGTCATGTCCCACGTAGACAGGGGGAGGGTGGTGAGTTTGCTTGTTGTGTTGGCTGAGACAGAGAGGCCACATCTGAGCAACAAAAGAGGCTCTCTTGGGGGTGACTCTTAGGCCTAAATTTTAAGTAGACTTGACCTATCCTTTGTGGGGTTAAGTTTCATGTGAACAAACCCCAAGACTGGGGGCTCAGCCTATAGCTTTGGTTGTCCACACTGCTTGTGAGAATATCAAGAATTTAACTTGGGGAAGTTGAATTTCTCCCCGTTTTCACCATTCCCTGAAGGGGGCTTTGCAAATACTTTTCCACTCACTGATCGAATCACTCTGGGATTCATCAGGGCATCACTCTGGGCAAACCAACAAAATCTCATGTCCTACCTGAGATTCCAAGTACTTGTGGTGTTCAATCAAACTATCTACATAAGTTATGTTAGGAAATGCACTAGTCAAAATATAAATTTTGTACCAAATAAACATTTTTTGCTTTAGTCTCACACATAAGGTGACATTTTAAAATATTAATTACCATCTATTTTCAGAACCCTACAGTAATGACATTTTTTGTTGTTCCTCATGCAAAAATATTTTTAAAATTTGTATGTTTAGTCTCTATTATTATACACTCTAGGCATTCCTGGATTATACCATCTCAATCTTTAACATCTATCTTTCTTCCTGATTTCATTTACGCCCCCAGCCCTCCTCGACCATTGGTGTTTTAACTTACAGAGTGCTTAATGCAGGACTCTTTGGCACCATAGCTTGACCTATTGACTTTTTTTGTTTGTTTGTTTTTTGGTTTTTTTTTTGCATTTTAACTATTTTATTGACCAGTAATAAAATGGCAAGAAATATGATTTAGGGAAAAAAAGGAAAAGACAAATGGAAATCTGTCAAAGGCACAAAGGTGGTTTTAGAAAATTTGCTTCATAATTTTCACCTGTATTTTCCTTACCTCTAGAGATGTATCTCCATAATAAATCATTATTATTGTATTAACTACATCATAACAACAGGATAATTAATTGAGATCAAAGTAAGTATCCTGTACTACCTATCTAAGGAGATCACCTTGAAAGGTCAGGCTTTCAAGATTTTAGTTAGATTCTTTGATTTTGAAGCTTCTTAATTACAGATAGTATCTTTGTGCTCTTTGTTTCATTGCATTTGACTTTCCAACCTCCTTATTTCTGCCACATCATAATTATCTTATTCTTTTTTAAATTTATTTATTTATTAATTAAAAAAATTAAGAACAAACGAAAACATTAACTTATCATTCCGTTCTACATATATAATCAGTAATTCTCAATATCATCACATAGTTGCATATTCATCATTTCTTAGAACATTTGCATAAGTTCAGAAAAAGAAATAAAAAGACAACAGAAAAAGAAATAAAACGATAACAGAGAAAAAAAAGATTATACATACCATACCCCTTACCCGTCACTTTCATTGACCTATTGACTTTTTAAAAATCAGTACATGAATCAGGGCATGAGCAAATGAATGAAAGGAGTGACAAGTGACTTGAGTGAATGGATGAAGTGATGAATGAATGAGTGGAAGGAGTGATGAGTGACTGACTGAATGAAAGGAGTGATGAATGACCAGTGAATGGATGGAGTGATGAATGAATGAGTGGAAGGAGTGATGAGTGACTGAGTGAGTGGAAAGAATGATGAGCAGTAAGTGAATGGAAAGACTGACGAATGACTAAGTAAATGAATACATTTCCGAAAAGAACCTGATTGAGTGCTCACCCAGTGTCAAATACTGTGCTGGCTGTTTTCATGAACATTTCCATTTTTCCTCACTGTCACAATTCTGTGAAAGATGGGTGTGGTTGCCTGGATTTTACAGATTGAAAAAAAAACATGCTTGGATCATTCAGGTCATTTAACTTCTCTGGGCTCAGTTTCCCCATATTACAGACCTCAGCAGCTGTTGAGAGGCTTTGCGGGCGGTTACAGCAAGTAAAGCAGCCAGCATAGTCCTTGCACAGAAGAGTCTGTGATAAAATTTTGCCCACTGCTTTTATCACTCAGAGTCACTTGGTAACTTTTAAGTGTCATAGCCAGGATTTGATCCCATGCCTTGTACATCGTTCTGGACAACTTCTGCACACCACCTCCTGCTTTGGGGTGATTTGACGGGGGGAGTGAAGGGTCTCAGCCAAATACTCCCACCCTGGCACTTGACATCCTCCCCTCTCTGAACAGTGGAGGGTGAGGGGCACGTTCCCTGAGCCCCCTCTGCACTACTCCCCCATCCCCCCCCACCCCCCACCCGCTCTGCCTTTAATCTGGGAAGTGATTAAACAGATTGGTTTAGACTCAGCCCTGGGACTCTTCCCCTGACCTTCCTACCCAGAGGATGCGATTAGAATACAATTGCTGTGGTCTGGACTCGCTAATTTCATTCTCTGTGTCTGGAGTAATAGGGCCTCTTGAACTCACTATGCTAATTTAAATTCAAATAATAACCAGCTCAGCGTGTGACAGCAGTTGGGGCTAAGGCTCTGAGCAGGGCAAACATCTGGGCCCGGAGGGGCAGCCTCCTGTGCTGGTTGTTAGCTGCTCGGGCAGCCACTCAGCTGTATCTAAGCCACAGCGCTACTGAACCAACCCTGGGGTGGGGGTGGGGGCGGCCCAGGGCAGCACCTTCCCCTGCAGAGAACCAGCTGTGATGAGAACTGTGGCTCACAGAGGGCAGGGCCCCCTGGGGGCCGGGTGGGGACAGGCAGGATGGGACAGTTCTTACCTTCTTCCATGAATGAACCATTCATGTCACACTCCTGTGCCAAGAGATGGACGCTCATTTCAAAAGGGGACCAAATCTGCTTTTTATTTTATATTTGGGAGAGGTGATGTGGGGGGTGGCTGACCTTTCCAAAGGGTCCATGAGCCCAAATAGGACAAAAATCACTTCCTAAATGAGCAGAGACTTCTGGGTTCACGTGCTGCAGAGGGTGAAGAGCGGCCAACTGTGGGTACCTGGACTCTCTTCCCAGCCCCTCCTCGGCCATCCCAGAGGCTACTTCAGCATCCCGCTCTACACTTATTCCTGGCGATGTGCACTGAGTTTCTCGTTTCTTCCAAAGACCTTGCCCTTGAGGAGTAGTATTTGCTTAGTGTCTATTTCAGTGTCTAGCTCCCTAGAGATGGAGGTTTGATGCGGGTCTCTTCCCAGACTTGTGTCCCAAAACACCCCTGGGCCAACCCCTTTCTCGTGCTACCTTTCCCTGAGAGTCCACAGACAGAGCTGGGCCTGGAGTGGTGATCCCCAGAGCAGGCTTTCAGCTAGATGCATTGAGAAAGAACAGCCCCGTGGTAAATTAAGTTTAAGGATTAATGGGTTAAACAGAGGTTTCCTTCCTGCAGGACTTCTCAGTGCCTTTACTTGCCTCCTGAACATTTCCCAAACACACAGATTTTTCTTCCCTAAGACCCTCTCTGGGAAGAAGAGTTCTACTTCAGATTGGGAAATTCTGGCCCAAAGGAGCCCTGGGAGCCTTCCCCCCTGTTTCTCCACTGCCTGGCAGGTACACTTTCTGCTGATGAAATGGGGGGCTAGCTGGTGGTCTCTCTCTGCTCTTGTCCCTCATCCTCTCATTGACTCCCCATTGTCCACAGGGCAAAATCCAGTCTCCTTACTGCCCTTCAAGCCCCTCCAGGATCCATTCCTCCCTTCTTTCCTGTTATTCCCTCTTTGTAACTGACATTCTAGAAAAACCAGGCTGGAAGTATTTGTATGTTCTGGGCCCAGGCCTGGAGAACCATTTCCCCCACGGCCACTGGTCCACGTCGAACTCATGCTTTAATGGCCCTTGCAGAGGCTGCTTCACCCAGGAAGTCTTCCTCGTTCTCCCTTTTGATGCATCTTTCCATCTCTGTGCTTTCACAGCTTTTGGCATCAAACCCAAGGTCCAACATACACATCTCTCCCTAAACAGGATGTGAGCGCCACAGGAGTCATGCCAGTGTCCGATTAATCTAGGGGCCCCCAGAAAACTAACACAGAAAAAGATAGGTGCTCAGGGAATGTTTTAAATCCGAGAGGGTGTTGCATGGCTGCTTTAGCAGACAAGCCTGTGGCATTGAGCAAACCAAGCAAGGGCAGGAGACATCTGCATGGGAAACCGTGGAGAATGAGGCTATTTGCCCCCACACCCTGTCTTCCTAGAGTCTGCTTTAGATTTCAGGTGGTTATCTCACATCCAGCCCTTCACCTTCTCCTCTCTTTCCTGACTGTGGCCACGTGGAGGGGCAGGCCCCTCACTTTTCACTCCAGGCACCAAGCCTGACTCTCTGCCTGAGGTCCCAGGACCATTCTTCTGAACCATCACCACTGCCTGCCAGCCCTGTCTTCTAAAAGATGCTTGACATCTTCCTGTGACCTCACCCATCCACCCGCATTTCAGGACTGTCCACCGTCCAGCCCACCTGTCTGTCCTTCCACTTACCACCTCCCCCGACCCCACTGCTGCTCCTCAATCAGCATCTGCTCTCTCGAGACACCAGAACCTTCCTGCTTCCAGCCTTCGCCTGCCCAGTTGCCCCCACCTGGCATGCTCCCCGCAGCCTTTCCTGAGCAGACCTGCCCCGGACGCCCCCTCCCAGCACCATCTCCCCTTGGAAGCTTTCTCCACCTGCTCCGGTCCTGCCCGAGCTCCCTTCCTGGGGGCTGCTGCAGAGCCCACAGCCTTGGCTGCACGGTTTCTCACTAACTCTACGCCGTTCCAGCTGCTTCTTCGTATTGGTACCAGACTCACGACTTAAACTCCTGTATCCTTGGAAGAGTCTGGTGCACGGTCCTGGGAAGTCCAGGGGCCCTGGGGCATCCCCACACCCATATACTGGGGATCACCATCTCCATCTTACACAGGGCAATGGAAGCTCCAAGAGGTGTAGGGCCGTCCAGGGCTATGGAGTTAGGAAGATTAGAGCTGGGTGTGTTGGGGCCGTACAAAACTCCGTGATGGACAGGACGTTCTGGAGCTGGCCTGTCAGCGAGGCGGCTTCTCTAAGTCAAATGAATGGTGTCTCGTTAGGATTTCGGATACGGCAATTTTTTTTTATTTTTGCAGGGGGTAGTTTAGTGTGTGTGTGTGTGTGCACATTACTGACATTAGTCACCAGTGTTGGTCCAGCAATCAGGAGCTTGCAGAGAGTCTCAGCTCTGCCCTCTTCTGCTCATGGGACACTGGAGAGGTTCTTTCTCGACCTCATTCTCCCCATGGAGATGAGCGACTCTTCTCTGAACCCGGAAAAGAAGTGCCAGTAACACTGTCCTCAGCCTGTCAACACTTTGATGCATCCAGGAGTTTAGTGCGGAAAGAAAAAAAAAAGGTTTTCTTTAGTTGGCTGAAAGCACCTGCTTTTTTTTTTTTTTTCGGGCCGAGACAACTGTGCATCTTAAATTAGCTATATGGTCAGTACGAGGCAAGAGCACCTGCTGGAGACTGGGATGCAAATTAGGGTGTTGCCGTGAACTTGCTGTGAGACCTAGTGCAGGTGTTGCCCCTCTCTGGGCCCCAGGTATGCCATCCTTAAAATGAGGGAACTGGACTGCTGCTCCGAAGACCCCACCATGCCCCAGCAGATCATGATGGGGGTTCTCAAGGCGGTGACTAATGGCTTGGGTTGCAGTGGACCCTCAGGCCTGAGCTGGGAGGGGTTTCTGGGCCATCACTGCCTAACTCCCCAGTATTTCCCAGGAGGCAGCCGTGCACAGCGGGCAGCAGCAGATGGGGGGGTGGGGGTGGGGGGCTAGGGATGAGGTCATGGTGGGGAAGAGCCAGCAGTCCCCCCCCCGCCCCCCGCTGTCCCCCTGGGGTTCTTGCCCATCAACCAAGCAGGTAATTACGTGTGGGCTTTGTTTCCCCGCACAAAGAAGCTCTCAGAGAACTTCCGAGAGGCTCCCCGGCTTCCTCACTTCCTGGCTGATTTGATTTTTTCAGGACTGGAGTGTGAAAGCCGAGCTGAACCTGCCTAATTGTGCCTGCAAAGGCTATTCAGAGAGCCCATTCTTGGAAGGAAATCAGGACGATTAGCTGCTGGCCGTGGGTGGAGGGGGAAGCGAGCTAATCACGGTGAATGTCAGCCTGTTCCCAGGGTCCCAGAGAGCGCATAGTTGGGTGAAGAAACAGGAAAGAAAGAAGGGCATCTGCTGTGCCTGCTCTCTGGGTGCTGGGTTAGCACCAAGCAGTGGGCTCCAGGTGTGGGAGCTGGGAGGCCAGGCTGGGGCCTGAGGGCGGCCAGGGTTGGGGAGCTCAGGAGTGCTCACCCCAATCCCACTAGGCTTTGCTGTGGGGCCTTGGGCAAGACCCCTAACCCCTGGGTCTCAATTTCCCTGAGTCTGTAAAATGAGCATGCAGAGGAGAAGATGGGGTCCACACGTCACCCAGGAATGACAGGTGAGAGCCGTGGGGTCCAGACAGGAGGACCCAAAGAGAGAGAGAGATCCTGGAGCCAACTGCAAACCTGTCTTCCAGCCTCAGTGGCCCGGCTCCCACCCTGTTCTGGGCACTGCTTGGCCACTGGGTCCTCCCCTCCACCCTTCTGCATCTGCTGCCTTGAACCCCAGGACAGCTTTTCTAATTCTAACGTGCGTGTGCACACTTGCTTCCCTGGGCGTCCAAGGCAGAGAGATGGAAGTTCAAATCTCAGCTCTGCCTCTTCTTAGTCCTGTGCTGGGGGCATATTCCTTGGCCCTCTGAGCCAGTTTCCTAAGCGTGCCCATGTGCGGGCTCAGCATAGGCCTTCCCACTCTTATTGGAGAAAAGGCAGTCTTACTAACATCCAACCTGGCTGAGATCCTCAAGCTCTGTGTGTTTGAGCTCGGGCAGGGAGACAGTCCGGCCAAACACTGGTCTTTTCACCCCACTAGTTCCCAGGACAAACCACTGCATCAGTGGGAGGTAGGAGGCTGCTGGACAGGTGTTTGTGCTTTCTGGGACCACAGGCATCAGAGATGGCCTGGCTAGGGCTGGGGGCTGGAGGTGGGCCCCACCTCGTTCTCTTTCCCACATAATTTCTTGCTTTCACTGCAGCTGGTCCAAGCATTGTCCCTGTCCCACTAATGGTCAGCCTGAGGCCTCCTGGAGTCCTATGCACAATAATCATCTCATTAACTGGAAGGAGCATCAGTGATGTGGGGATGTGTGACAGCCAGGTCAAATGACCTTTGTCTTGTTGGGAATTAAAGGAGGGGGCCAAGCAAGCTGGGGGTGCAAATACAGCCGCCGGGACAATGTTTGACCAACTCAAGCTGGCCAACTGTCTCTAAGAGGCCAGCCCACTCATTCCAGACAGCAGGGAGACAGCAAATATTGCAAACCCTAAGAGAAATACCAGATTTAACCGAGCCCTGTAAACGAGAATGTGCCAACAGACATTCAGAGATATAGTGAATATGGTCCCCTTATTGGATGGCCAGGACGGTTCTGCAGGATCAGAAAAATACAATGCGTAAGGAAGCGGGGTGGTATTAGAGAGAATTATTCTCCTGAAGAATGAAAGACTCAGTTAAAAACCTGAGTGCTGCCTCCAAAACGTGAAGAGCTCTTAGGGAGGGAGAAGATGCATCTGAGTTGGTCTAATCTGTGTGTGAGTCTGGTGAGAGCTGACTGCTTAGCAGGTGCCGCCTGCATGCCACCGATTGCAACCAACGCTAAGTAATTGCTCGCCCCCATTTTGCTGAGGAGGGAATGGGGGTGGGGCGGATCTGGGCTGAGAAACCCGTTACCTCTCTCAGAGGTGTCTGAAGATGGAAAGAGCAGTGAGCTCCCCGGTGCTGGGTGGGGGCAGGGGTCCTACAGACAGGAGCTGGGTGGCGGTTTGCTGGGTCATTACTGGGAGCTTTCCGACTCGGGCAGACCTGGGAGGTCCTTGCAATCCCAAGATTTGGCTGAGTGGACCATGGAGCCGACAAAATCCTGCTCAGGCAAGCTGTCTTTGACACCAGGGGGCCTCCCCCTGCCTTCACCGCCAGCAGCCCCTTCCCTGCCCACCTGTGAGGAGCACATCATCCCATCTTCAGGCCTTTTCAATAAAGCCTTAAAGGCGACTAGCTCCGTTTTCCCAGCAGAGCTGAAGAGTTGTTTTACACTTCATCTAATTGATTACAATTATGGCTCTAAATTAACCAGGCCTTCCAGAGCTGAGTGGTGCAGGGGATAAAATCCAGGGACTGGTGCTGGCTTGCTCAGTGAGAGGGCGGCTGTGGGAGCGCGGCAGGGACCTGTCAGAAACCTCTTCTATTCCTCCCCCTATTAGTGCTCCCGCCCCTGCCTGGCATTCTGGTAACCAGCAAACCTATGTCAGCAATGAGGCTCCTGATAGGCTCTGTGCCCTGGACCCAAACCGTGAGCTGGAATGGAATGGGCTCACCTCTGGGATGCACTTCTGCTAACCACTAGCCATGCATGTTTTGGGCATCCAGTGTCTTCTTCTAGCCTCCCAATCGCCTCTGGAGGCAGGTAATTGTGACCCTCATTTTAGAGTTGAAGACACCGAGGCCAGCTCGTGGCCCACAGCCCCGGAGCTGTGGGGCTGGGACTAGGCTTATTCTTGAGCTGGGAGAAAGTTTCTTGTCACTGCCTCACTCTTCACACTAAGACAACACTTCTGGGCTATAAGAGGAGCCTTGCTAATTTTTTTTTTTAATCTACCAAATGTCTTGCATCCCAGGCAATGTCCCAAGCACTTCACAAATATTAGCATGTTTAGGATGGCACAGGTTGGCTTAAGGTCTCTCCTGGAGCTTCTGCCACATGTCTGGGTTCGGGCCTGACCTCCAGGAAAATACTTATGCAATAAAGGAAGTGGACGGCCTGTGGTGCAGAATGATCAGCAAGCAGGAAGTTTTTTCTTGGGTCTGTTCGCTAAGGCTGATGTAACATGATTGCAAATCCCTTGAGGACAAGAAGGAGCTGGATGCTGGACATTGTTTGGCCCCCACACATATTGACACCTGTCAAGAGACCTATCACAGGCTCTTTCAAGACACAGCTCAAATGTCGCCTCCTCTGTGAAGTCTGCCCTGATTGCCACATTGTCCTTGCACCTCCTGGCTCGCTGGCTGCCTGTATTTACCTCCCTAGAGGATTACTTTGCTGTTAGTTTGTTTATGTGGAAGTCCTTCACCCACCCCAGCTGGACTGTCTTAGTTGCCTCGGTTTCCCCCAGAGCCTGCCCCAGAGTAAGCATGCAGTAAGTGTTTGTCAAATTAAATAATGAAATGCAAGTGAGGGAGAACTGAATGCTGGAAGCTAACCTAACCAGGTGGAGTTAGGGAGAGTCTGCTATGAGGGCCTGGGAAAATCTTCTCTCAGCAGGTTCCCGCTATCACTGGAGAAAGGCCAGACAGGACGGAAGCCAAGAGCCTCGGCAGGAGGCCCACGGAGAGTGATGGGTTAGGGGTGTGTTCTCACTGGAAAAAAATGGTTCCAGCCGGAGTCTTCCTTGAATGACCAAGCCTGGTAACTGTGTCCCCAGGCCACAGGGGATTGCAGGGACCCAGCCAGCCTGGGCTGTGGGTGACGGGGCACAGGGTGATGGCGGTGCAGCCAGGACCGGGGAAGGGCGGTTGATTGGCCTTGGGGGATGCTGGGTGGAGACCAGGGTCAGATGGGGTCAGGAAGTGGGATCAGGGACCCGTAGCATGCATCCTGTGGGCCAGCTTGTGCCTTCTTTCTGGCAAATATTTATGGCCTGTCTATCCCCATTTCCCAAACCGAATATGATGGTGGCCAGGCTGCCTTCTCCTCCTACACCAGGCCATCCGTGGCCTGCTGCCTCTGAGCATTTAGGCCATAGCTGGAGGGCAGGGCTTTTTTTTTTTTTTTAATTATTTTTTTGAGAAATCATCACACACGTACAGTCCATATAGGACATTTATCTTCATATGGTTGTGTATTCATCACCATGATCATTTTTAGAACATTTGCATCACTTCAGAAAAAGAAATAAAGGGAAAAAAGAAAAAAACTCATACATCCCATATGCCTTATCCCTCCTTCTCACTGACCACCAGTATTACAATCTACCCAATTTTTAACCCTTTATCCTCCACTACTATTAATTTATTTTTAATCCTCATTTTTTTTACTCATCTGTCCATACCCTGGATAAAAGGAGCATCAGACACAAGGTTTTCACAATTGCACAGTCACATTGTGAAAGCTCTATCATTATGCAATAATCTTCAAGAGTCAAGAATACTGGAACACAGCTCTACAGTTTCAGGTACTTCCCTCCAGCCACTCCATTATGCCATAAACTAAAAGGGATATCTATATTACTGTGTAAGGGTAACCTCCAGGATAATCTCCAAACTCTGTTTGAAATCTCTCAGCCACTGAAACTTTATTTTACTTCATTTCTCTCTTCCCCCTTCCAGTCAAGAAGGCTTTCTCATTCTCATGATGCCAGGTCCCAGCTCATCCCAGGAGACTTGTCTCACGTTGCCTGGGAAATTTACTCCCCTGGCAGTCCTGTTCCACGTAGGGCGGGGAGGGCAGTGAGTTCACCTGCCAAGTTGGCTTAGAGAGAAAGGTCCAGGGCTTTCTTGGAGATGTCTCTCCAAATATCGCATCCCGTTCTCTGCTCTCCCACCTCTACCCATACACCAAATAAAGGTGTGTCTTCTCCCGAGCGGGCTGCTTGTTCCACCCTCAGTCCCTGGGCTGCTGATAACCTCCCTCCCTCTCTTCTCTCCTCCCATTTCCCATTCATCTACCCATTCCTCCTTCCTACTCCCCCTGCCCCCCTGCCATCCCCCACCCCCACCCTTACCAGGCACCCAGGATGCACAGGTGCCTCACAGGACCCCCAATGCCCAGCAT
>PVIY010045066.1:0-19306 GCA_004026745.1 Myrmecophaga tridactyla | reverse complement strand
CTCCAGCCTCTCTGCTACATCTTGAGCAACAAGGTGATATCTACTTAATGCATAAGAATAACCTCCAGGATAACCTCTCGACTCTGTTTGGAATCTCTCCGCCATTGATACTTAGTCTCATTTCACTCTTCCCCCTTTGGTCGAGAAGGTTCTCTCAATCCCTTGATGTTAATTCTCAGCTCATTCTAGGGTTTTTTTCATATATGTGTTTTTGAAAAAAATTGTAGTAGTGGCAAACACCAGAATTGAAAATTTTCAAATAAATGTCAAACGTTTTGGCTTTTCTTGAAAAATGGGAAAATCTGGCAACAATGAGCCTGATGGGCAATAATTGATGGGAGTTGTGCAGTGGCTGCCCCTTTGTTTTGGGCTGATATCTTAGTTTACCAGGGCTCCTATAACAAATACCACATGATGGGTTGGTGTAAACAATAGGAATCTACTGACTTATGATTTTAGAGGCCAGAAGTATCAAAGTGTTGACAAGACCATGCCTTCTTCCTTGGAGTCAGCAGTATTCTGGTCCTGGCAGTCCCTGTCTCATGGCCATGTCCTTGGTCCCTGCTTGTGGTTCTCTCAACTGCTGGCTCCTCTCTAAAAGGCCTCCAAGTCATATGGATTAAGGCCCAGCTTGACTCAGTTTGCCATACCTAATAGGATCTTCGAAGAGCTTAGTCACAAATGAGTCCACACCTTAACCGGCAAAGTGTCCTATTTCCAAATGGATTCATGCACAGTAACGAGAGTTAAGATTAGGACCATGTCTTTTGTCAGGGTACATATTTCAGACTACCTCAGCTGGGTTTCCAAGTTCCAAAGCTCCCCCCGACCCCGTTGCATGCATTATACCCAGCCTGCTTCTCCTAGTCCAGTTTGCAGCCTATCTTGATATATGTTGTTGTGAGATTTACATGTGCCTGGCACATAGTAGCTGTTCAGTAAATGAGAGCTTATGTGGTGCTATCTCATGAAAAGTTAAAGTTATGGCTTCCCAATTGTCACAAAATGTCTATTATTCCACCTAATGTCAATTCCATTTTCCCAGGGTAAGCCTACATCTGAGATTCTATCCTAAAGGAAGAAATAAAACAAATTTGAAAATGCTATTATTTATACATTTGAAAAACTGGAAGGGACCTAAATTAAAGTGCAACAATAGGAAAACAAGGAAATTCTGGTCTATTGACTTCATACAATATTATGTAGACATAAGAATAATAAAGATTATATAACATGCAAAATGCTCATGAAGGTGTGTTGAGTGAAAAAGTGTTATCAAGTGATAGGTATCCATTGACTACAAGTATGTGAAAATCAATGTAGATAAAAAAAGACTGGAAATGAAATTACAAAAAAATGACAGTTGTATTAGGGAGGTGCAATTATAAGTATTCTATAATGTATTGTTCATATAGTTTTAAAAAGCTATTGGTTTGGGTGGTGCAATGGTGGCTCAGTGGCAGAATTCTTAAATTCTTGCCTGCCATGCCAGGGACCTGGGTTCAATTCCCTGAGCCTGCCCATGCTAAAAAAAAACCCACAAAACCCAAAAACTATTGTTTTACAAATGGAAAAACTTTAGAAAAATATCCTAAATGCATTTGTTGATACACTAAGAAACCATGAAAGCAACTATAAATTGACCCAGTGATATCAAGGTGGATTGCTGCAACAGAGATTATCTCTGGCTCATGAACCCACTGAAAGAAATTGGGCCAGAGATAAAATAAAATGTTTTAGGAAGCAAAAATAATAGAGCATAGTTTTTGGGCAGTCAAGTGTATGGTCACACATAATATGGTGACTTCTGAATGTGGGAAGGGCTTAAAGAGTTTAATAAGCTCAGATCCTGTGTCCCCACCACTAGGACTTTGATTTAATAGGTCTGGGGTGGGGTCTGCTCTTTGCAGGCTCTCCTTGGGGCTTCGGATGCAGGAGGTATAAGGATAATCCTTGTCTATAACAGGAAGGGCTTAACTGTGCATTTGTTAACTGAACCAACAAATGTGACTTGGGAGGAACTTAGCTTTCAATCTGTGATTTTGCAGAGCTGTGATTCTCCCATCTTCCTGGTGATTGATGTGTCTTGGTGGCCCAAGGGCCCCCTCGCCCACTAGGAGACAAACTTACTTCTCCCCCAGGCTTCCTGAGAAAGCAGAATTTACATCACAAAACTGGTCTTCCCAAGGAAATTCCAGCATATGTTCCAAAGTGATTTTGCATTGGTTAATGCCGTCTTATCTGAGAAGGAAGAAATTATCACAGGAGGGAGCTATGTAAAATTAAGAGTTTGAAGACTCAAAATAGCTGGAAGATGGCTGTCTTTTGAAGAAAACTGAACCTATTTTGCTGAACATAGTGGTTATGAAGTGCCCAGGAAGGGAAGCAGGAGAAGAGGAGAATGTGACCAAAGGTTAATCATTTCTACCTTTGAAATGCCCCCTGAGAGCCAGGGCTGTCTAAGCTTTCTAGCCAGATACCCAAGAGCTGATCTATGGAAGATGCTCGAGAACCTCTTTGTCTCATTCCCTCATCTGTGAAATGGGGGTTATCCTAGTAGCCACCTCATGGGTTGTCAGGAGGGTCACAGGAGAACCTGCACGTATAGTGTTAACCCATGCCTGACTCGGGAAGCCTTTGGGATAATTTTTCTCTTGGGAGAAAGCAGGTGGTGGTCCTGCACATGGGGTGGGATGGGCTGTGCCGTATGCCTGTGGTCGGGTATGGCCGGATGCGAGTGAGGACCTGGCTTCTGAGGGCCTGTCTACTTTTCCGTGCATGCTCAGCTCCATGTGACCAGTGGTTGTTATTGCCAGGCTGACCATGGGGCTGCAGAATCTCGTGATCCAACAGAAAGGGCTCCCCAAGATTGCTGGTCCATCTGCCTGGGAGGAGACCCGGCACATACAACTGGGTGTTTAGCGCATTGTCGTAATTTCCTAGGGCTCCCATAACAGAGTGCCACAAACTGGGTGACTTAGAACAGCAGGTATTTATTGTTTCACAGTTCTGGAGGCCCAGAGTCCAAATTAAGGTATCGGGAGGACCGTGCTCTTTCTGTCTGTGGCTTCTTGGCAATCCATGGCATTCTTTGGCTGGTGGTATAACTCAAGTCTCTGCCTCTGTCTTCTCTGTCTGAGTCCAATTTTCTCTTCTAATAAGGACACCAGACATATTGGACGAGGGCCCATTCTAATCCAGTTTGGCCTTATCTTAACTAATCACATCTTCAAAGACCTTATTTTCAATTAGGATCATGTTCACGGGCCCAGGGGTTAGGACAGGAACAAATCTGTTTCAGTTTGCTAAAGCTGCCGGAATGCAATATACCAGAAATGGGTTGGCTTTTACAATGGGGGTGGGGGTGGGGGATTATTAACTTACAATTTTACAGTTCTTAGGCCATGAAAATGTCCCAATTCAGGCATCAGCAGATGACACCTGGACTCTGAAGAAAGGCCACCGGCATCTGGGACACCTTTGTCCCATGGGAAGGCACACGGCCGGCAGCCAGTGATCCTCCACTCCAGGGTTCCATTGCTTTCAGCTTCCGATTCCTCTGGCTTTCTCTATGGGCATCTGTGGGTCCTCTCTTAGCTCCTCCAGGGCTTTTCTCTCAACTTTCTCTGTGTTTAAGCTCTCTCAGCTTTTTCTGTTCTTTATCCTCTCATAAAAGACTCCAGTAAAAAAGGTTTGAATTGGGTGGGTCACATCTCAGTTGAAACAACCTAATCAAAGCTCCCACCCACAGTAGGTCTGTACCTACAGGAATGGATTAAAAGAACATGGCCTTTTCTGGCAGTACATAACAGCTCCACACTGGCACAGTATCTTTTCAGAGGACACAATTCAATCCATAACAAGCATTGTTATAGAGGCCGTGATGGATCTTGCGCATAATAAACATGTTTATTAAATGAATCCATGTGTTTCCATGGCCATTCCATTCCAGTTTTGACTTCAGACTATAGTGCTGGACCTAGTAAATAATCTCCTGGAAGTGGCGTCTTTCCTGTGGGAGTAGGCAGAGAAAATACAATCTTCATGTAGTACTGTTAATCCAAAATCCATGTTTACTATGGGAATTAAAAAATAATAATCTAGAGATAACTATTTCACCATTCTGGCTCCTCTGCTAGGAAATGGTACTTTCTATGATAGGTGATTGAAAGCAGATGTTTTAAAAGTAATGTATTCACAAATTTATTAGAGAAAGTGACGAGGGCTCAGATTGGAAAGGCACTTAAGTGGTCCTCACGGGTTTATAAATGCGGCACGTTTACTCTTAGGAACGCTTGACATTTTTCACCTTCTGTTGCACCAGGTACAGTCAAAATGAGTACCAGGTTTACATCTGATGGTATTTATTGGGGGTGCTGTGTATTGTGGATGAGGCCACACTTTCCCACTTTGTTGAATGAAGTTAATACTTTGTGCATATTATGCTTTGAAAAGCAATGCAATCCAAGCTGGCATATATTTCTCTTAATTAAAAAAAACCCGCATACTTTATTTGGCTAAAAGTCCTATTGTGTGGTCTATCATGCTTACATTGGCAAAGGTAGATTATGATAAGGGTAAAATTCCAAGTAATGATTTAAAGATTTTTCTCTATTTCAGGCTTGTGGTACACTGAATCACAGTGTAACTCCAGACCCCGCAGCAGCCCTCACACTTATTTGCATTTAAGGAATTGTAACACTGTCTTATGCCTCTAGGATTTTGGTCATTTATTTGTTATTGAAACAAAAGAAGTGAGAAAGGCTTTTCCCACTCTTTTCATTAACACATTAAGAGTTTATCATATTGTGCAGACGATATTAACCTTCTTTTGATGTATGCAAAATAATTAACAATATCCTATTATGTTTTGTGCTGTGGTTTTTTACCTGGTAGGCTTTAATTGAATACTTTTCAATGTTCAGTTAATATACCTGTCAATTTGATTTTAACACAGAGCTGCTGGGTCATTAAAGCAGTTTAGTGCTGCATCCTGAGTTAATAAGTAACTGCTAAGTCAGGAGACATCATTGGAGAACTTTGCATTGAACATGCGGTAAGGAGTTTACTATACATCCAGTCTTCAGTGACCTCTACTTGGAAACAACTTGATTAAGAAAGCTGGGGTATTATAGATCAGAGGTTTTATTATTCATTATTTGATACCATATATCTAAGTTATGAAGCACAGTAAATAAAATCAACACCTATAAATTCACCATCTAACCTAAGAACTAGAATTTAACAAATAACTACGTACTTCTCTCACCGTAATCTCACAGTTTTATAGAATTAACTTCTCCCAGAGTTAACCAATAGGCTGATGACTTTGTAAGTATTTTTCAAAAAGAGCAGGTAATTACGGAGTCAGATTTTGAGTTCCTTTATTACATCTCATTCTCCCTACTTCTTAATTGTGTTGCGCAAAGCAGTTTTCCATGGAGTAGATGATACACACTTCGATTTGCTTGGATTTTACCAGCCTTGTCCACACACAAGGAGGGCAAAGAATAGTACCATATCTGTTTCTAGAGAGCTCCCATGAAGGAAACAACCAAGATTGTAGAGATGTCCCTGTTTACTAAGCTCTGCTGTTAGCAACTCTCCAATATTAGAACCACTGGGAAGTTTCCTTTTGTATCCCTAGCATTTAGAATGGTGCCTGAGACATAGTAAATGCTCAGCAAATATCCATGACATGAATTAATTTGAAAAGTGCCCATAGAGAAATTTCAGGTGGAAGACTATTTCTGTATTATTTCATTTATAGTCAGTTTGACCATGTGAATACACACACACACACACACATATAGAAATGATAGACAGATAGGTAGTGTTCTAGTTTTCTAGCTGCTGTAATATAATATACCAGAAACAGAATGGCTTTTAAAAGGGAGAATTAATTATGTTGCTTGTTTACAGTTCTAAGACTGTGAAAATGTCCAAATTAAAACAAGGCTATAGAAATTTCCAAGTTAATGCACCAACGAGAGGTTACCTTCACTCAAGAAAGGCCAATGAAGTTCAGGGTTTCTCTCTCAACTGAAAAGGCACATGGCGACATCTGCTAGCTTACTCCAGGCTTCTTGTTTCATGAAGCTCCCTCAGTGGCATTTTTCCTTCTTCATCTCCGAGGATCTCTAGCTGTGTGGGCTCTGGTAGTTCTCATGGCTATCTCGTTCTTGTCAACCTGTCATGGCTCTGCTCTCTCGGAATCTCAACCCTTTTCCAAAATGCTTCCTCTTTTAAAGGACTCCAGTAAACTAATCAAGACCTACCTGGAATGAGTGGACTCGCATCTTTGTGGGGATAATCTAATCAAATTTCCAGCCTACAGTACTGAATAGGGATTAAAAGAAGCTGCCTCCCCAAGACTGGATTTGGATTAAAACATGGCTTTTCTAGGGTACATCAATCCTTTCAAACTAGGGTGGACCATGGTGGCTCAATAAGCAGAGTTCTCACCTGCCATGCCAGAGACCCAGGTTCAATTCCCAGTGCTTGCTCATGCAAAAAAAAAAAAGCCTTTCAAACTAGCACAGGTAGATATAGATTTTTTTTAACCAGGAATTTTATGAAGGATCTGTCACCAGGGGATGGTTTGTGAGGAGACAGCATATCAACCAGCTGTCTTGGGTTGGAGGTGTCTGTTCTGTAGGGCCGCTATAATCCGTCAGTCCCAAAGACAGTTTGGTATCATGATTAAGAGCATGGACTCTGGAGCCTGACTTCTCGGGATGTGCTATAAACAGTGCCGAGATCTCAGGTTAGTTACCAAAGATCTAGGGTAGCTTGGGTTATCTACCCTGTGTGCCCAGTTCCCTCTCATGAGAAATAGGGATTCAGTACCTCCCTCATAGGGGTGTTTTGAGGATTAAATGGGTCCAGGTATATAAAACTCTCAGAACTGTGGCTGGCCCTTATAAGTACTATTTATTATATGTGTCTAAAGACGTCTTTTACTGTATTTGTAGTTTCAGTTGAAGATCACCTGCCTTTGGGAAATTAGTAGCTCACAATCGTCTCTTTCAGGGCACTGGGAATGCCTGCCTGCCGGGACTCCAGGATTTAGAATCTGTTTCCTTCTTCCCTTGTACCTACTAGGTGCCTGTGCCTTTCCCACAGCTCGTTCATAAAATAATCTTCTCATGGTTTATGTAGATTTTTCAGTACTGCTTTCACCTGTGGCTTCAAAGTATACATGAGGTTGCTTCTGCTTCTTCAAAGTATAAACAGAAGTGGCCAGGAGGGATTTAACTTTGAAACTCAGCAAGGCGTTATCAGGGTCAGAGGAGTCAGAGGTCAGAGGAGAGGATGCATTCAATCGCAAATATGGATTAAGTATGGTTGTTGGAAAAAAAAATGCTGTCATATTGGCATGCCTAATTGGGCACTTAACTGTTGGCCCAGAGGAGAGCTTAGATGTCAGTGGAGGTGTGATATTGGAGTGACTTTTGTCATTTTAACATGAACCTGCTAAGGCAGGGCTTTCAGACTCCGTAATCAAAGTAGACAGGCCTGTGTAGAGTTAGACTCTGCTCACAAATAGAAACGATAAGGAGATAGGTAGCCAGCATTCTCCAGGGGGAGGGGAGAGGGCTTGGCTTACAACTAAGGTGGGACAGGAGTGGCCAGGCCCCTGAGGTCCAGAGGCAGCAGGAGATGGCACTAGAAGGCCAACTTGCCCTCCCTGTCATGCTGCCTGGCAAATGCTGGGCTGTGCATATAAGCACTTTTTTTGGGGGAGTCCTAAAGAGAGGGGGTCTTAGACTTAAGATGAGAGAGAGGCAGTACATACAGTGGAATAAAAGGTCCAGAGGGGAGTCTCTTCAGATCTGACCCTGCACATTTGGTTTTGTGATTATAGGAAGCATTTCATAGCTCAGCCTACTCTGTAAAATGGGGTTAATACTGATTGTCTTTCTTTACCTATGTCACAGATTGCTATTAAGAGCAAACGAAATATAGTTGACCCTCATTATTTGTAGATTCTATATTCGGCAGTTTGCCTACCTGCTAAAATGTATATGTAACCCCAAATCTATACTTGAGATGCTTCCTCAGTCATTTGTGGGAGTGCACAGAGTGGCAAAACATTTGAGGTGCCCAGTGCACCCATTCCCTGAAGTCAAACAAGGCAACGCTTTGCCTTTGTATTTCAGCTCTCATACTATAAAACAAGTGTCCATTTCTTGTTATATTTAGCGCCACATTTTTTCACCTTTTTTTGTTTTTTGTTGGTGATGTTGCTGCTTAAAATGGCCCCCAAGTGTAGTACTGAAGTGCTGTCTAGAGTTCCTAAACATGTATATTAAATAAACAGAACATACCTAAAACAAGGCTAGTTTTTGATACGTTGACACAAATATCATGGCCAGAGGCTTGTAGGAACCTAACTTTGTATTTCTCCAAGGAGCAGTGGTTAAGTATTCGCTAATTCAGTGTTCTCAGCAATTTTGTAGAACATAACTAGTGTGGATAATGAGAACCAACTGTGCTTTAAGCATGATGTCAATGTTGGATTCAGTTCCACAACTGAGGGAGGGATTTGGGAGAGTTCCCAGTAGAAGCGGGAGGTTTTTATAATCACTGACATTGCTTTGAATCACCTGTGCATGGCGATGCTAGGCTTTTAATAGAGTTTATGATTGTTTAAAAATTCCTTCAAGGTGAGTGGGAGAAATATCAAAGGTGATGGTGGAGTTATACAGAGAAGGTAGGGTTTAACAAACGAGTATGAGTGCTGAATCATTATGTTGATATTTCTTTTAGTGTCCAGTATCTTAGAGCAGCTAGAAGTAAAAACCTAAAATTGTGGAATTGTAGCCCATACCAAACTCTGAAATCTGTTCTACCACTAATTGTTGCAATGTGCTTTAAAATTTATTGCTTTTTTTTTTGTATGTTATTTTTCTCAAAAAGGAAGGAGAAAAGCATTTACCATTTGCTTGCTCTGCCCAGCACAGACCTCATACAGAGTAAATACAAGACAGAATAATTACAAACAACAACTGCAAAACTACTTACATAGTTACGTTTTGCCTCATTAACTGTCTTAAAATAGATATGTATCTGTGCCTTCCTTTAAAAGAGATTATACTTTGGTGCAAAAATTGGATAAAGAAATTTGTCTGTTGTCTTCTAATTGCTGTACCAATTGCAGAAAAATAAAATCTTATTCTCTTAAAAAAAAAAATTCCTTTAAGGTGATGAACCTTCCTGGGCAGACCCCTCCAATTCTGCTACCTGTGTATATACCTGTTTGCATCCAGTGATCTTTATGTGCCCCTCAGGTTTTAAGGAAAGACCTGTCTAAGGGTAGAGTTGTGTTATTATTACTGACGTCAGAGTGTAAATAGTACTTTTGTGGTGCTCCTGATTTTGGGTTCAGTGCTTACGTGTGGAACTTAATATGTTTGAACAGGCTTCCCCATCTTTTTAATGAGATGCAATAGCCAATTTTCATATTGCCACAAGAAAGTTGTAAATATTTTATATTATATAGTCCTTATTCTCCAATCTTGAAAATAAAATTTTGATAGTTTTTTTTTTAATCTCATTTTGCACTATTTATTTACTTTATTTTATCTTGAGAGCTTAGAGAATCATCAAGTTGAAATAGGCTGGTGAAACACCCTGACGGTGAATTGTTCAACCAAAAGCATTGCTCTTCTACTTTAGCATGAAGCGAACCCATTTCATCTATAAGATCATCTCCAGCCCTAAAATTCTGTAATATACCAAAGATACATGACTTTTTCAATACTCCCACTCATTTTTTTTTTCATGTAAAACGTGGAGAAGTAGTTGATATTTTTACTGTGTTTTATCGAAGTAACCTCTGGGATATGAGGCAATTATTTCTGTAGCTGAACAACTTGTATCTCTTCAGGCAGTGTTTTTATCCTATTTTTTCCTTTCTTCTCTTTGAAAGTATACACAGAAAATAGGGGGGTTGAAAGAGTTTGACTATTTGTGAGTGAATGGTTTCTATATGTGATGTAACCAGTCAAAGAGTGAAACGCTGGTAGAGGTGAGGGCCCCCCGCTCCTCCTGGCCTTCTCTCCCACACCCCACAAACCCTCGGCTTCAGTCGAGCTGTTCTGGTCACTGCACTTTGAACACCTGGAACCTTCCCGCCTCAGTTCATATTATGCCTACACCTGGAGTCACCACCACCCTCCCCCCATTACTTTCCTTTTCTCTTTTCCTGCCCAAACTGAGTGCCTCCATCTGTAGAAACTTGTCCCTGGTAATTCTACCTAACACAAACATCATCTCCTCTAGGTAGTCCTCGCTGCTCACTCCAATGGGGAGTGGTTGAGCTTGACCCATATTTGATATTCCCGTAGTTCCTGTTTTTTACACCATACCTAAAGCATCAAATCAGTGCCTTGAGTTGCTATTGTTCGTATACATGTCCTAGTTCTCTTATTAGATTATAAGATAGTAGAGATGTGTGGTTAGTTCTGGAGAGAGTTGTCCTTCATTCAAGAATGGGGCTAGCTACAGAAGGCAGGACCAGGACTAGGACATACCCATAGGTGGGCATCCAGAAAGAGGGGTTTCAGCAGGGAGTTGCTACCAACTTATAATTAAAATTAGCAAGTGCTAGAGCTTTTGATGAACCTGTGGAGATAGGCAGGTCAAGATAGTACAAAAGGCAGGACACAAAGTCCCCAGGGAGTGGCACCAAATAGGGTATGGTTGATTAGCCAATCTCAAGCTCGGGAGGAAGAAGCCAGGTTAGGATTCTGGGGTAATCTGTGGCCATTCCCGCAGACATCAGGACTCAGTGCATTCTCACCTGGGGCAGCTCAGAGATTGCTGGGTGACCTGTCCCAGGGTGTCCCTTTCATGGTGGTGAGTCCCACCAATGCACTACCTCAGCCCATATGGCTGTCTTCCCAGCTTTTAACTGTTGGCAGGGTGTTTTCATTTGCCAGGCTGCTATGGCAAACACTACACACCGGTTGGCATAAATGAAAAGGATTTATTGTCTCACAGTTTTGGAAGCTAGAAGTCCAAAAGCAATGTTTCAGTAGGCCACGCTTTCTCTGAAGCTTGTGGCATTCAAGTGCTGGCTCCTCTGTCTCCTTTGCACAATGATCTCTTTTCCATCACCTCCTCTGGCTTCTTCCCCTCTTGCTCAGGCATCTATGTCTCTGTCTAGATTTCCTCTACTTATAAGGACTCTAGTCATTTGGATTAAGGCCCACCCTGATTTAGTTTAGCTTCATCTCAATAGGATCTTCGAAGATGCCATTTACAAATGAGTTCACACCCACAGTACCAGGGGTTAGGACTTGAACATGGCTTTGTGGGGGAACATGGCTTTGTGGGGGAACATGATTCAGTCCACCACACAGGGAGATTTCCTCTGGCTGAGGAGGCGCTCAGGCTCAACTGAAGCCCCAACACCACGTTCTTTCCCTTCATAGGCTGCTCAAGTCTTATTTCTTCCCATACCTCCACAGCTCCAGCATAATTCCTTGGTTGGAGCTCAGTATTATTTCAATTTTTTACTTGTTTCATTGGGTGAGTACTTTTATTTCTCAGGAATGCCTTCGGGTTTTGTTAACTCTAACTGCTAGTCCACCACGATTCTTACCCTTCCTCAGGTTATAGTCACGACTCTGTACCACCTTGTCAAGGAAAAAACAAAGCCAGTTTAATTGCTTTTGCTTCCTCCCCTGCCATTGTCACATTCTTTTGGTTCATTTGGCTATTCATTTATTTTCATTCTTAACAATAGCCTGGGTTCTGTGCAGGAATTAGATATGAATAAGATATGGCCCCTAACCATCCCTTGATGGCAAACTGTGGCCTCTGACCGTCCTGTGACCACAGTCCATCAGGCTTTTTAGCCTTTCTTCATGGGCATTTGACTCCCACCTTGTATCATTCACAGTACTGAAGAGTCCAAGGCTGAAGGAAGGTAAAGCCAGCCTGTTGGAAGCCCATTCTGATGGTATCACATTCTGTGAACCCATCCCCTAAAGACAAGGGGAGGATCTTGGCGGGCACTGCAAGCCAAAGGGCAGATTGTGTATGTGTGTTCAAGGTAGAAAGGACCATTTCAAACCAAGGGGTTTGGTTGGAGGCATTTCTCAGTGAGGACACCATTGACATGGAGCTGGACAGTTCTTCCTTGTGGGGGTTTGGCTGAGTCTCTGCAGGATTTTTCCTTCTAGCTGCTCCAAGACACTGGAGACTAAAGGAAGTATCAATATAATGACTCAGCACTCATATTCATTTGTTAAATCCTAACTTCTCTTTATAACTCCTCTTTCTCTTTTGATTCTTCTCTCAGTCTTTAGGGGTGTTTGGGTTATGCCCATTCTAACTTTTTCATGTTGGAAAGGGGTATCAATAATATGGCATAGGGGAATGGAACTAGTTGATGTTCTTGGAGAGACTGATACCTCTGGGTTTCAGGACTTATCTGGCCTAGGAACCCATCTGGAGGTTCTAGGTTTCTGGAAAGTAATCTTAGTGCATGAAACTTTAGTAGACTCTCAGATAGAGCCGTAGGCCTTCTTTAGCATTGATTGGAATGGTTTTGGTTGGGGTTCCATCAGTATATTTTAACTAGTCTGATGGATCTAGGTTAATTGTTCATGCATTGGGGATCTGGTTTCATTGTTCATTTATTGGAGCCCTCTGAGGGCAAAGACCTTACCTGTCCTATTCATTGCTTTGACATTACCCCTCAGGGCTATGTCTGGTGCATGGTAGGGGCTCAGTAAATATTTATTGACTAAATGTATAAATGAGTTGGCTATTGTATTAATTTGCCAGACTTGATATCATAAATACCACACAGTGGGTTGACTTAAACAATGGGAATTTATCGTCTCACAGTTTGGAGGCTAGAAGTCCAACCTGAAGATTTTAGCAAAACTGTAGCATTCTGGCAGTCCTGTATCCCATGACAACTTCTCTTTCTTTGAATCTCTTCCTCTGATTTCTGCTGACTTGTGGCATCTGTTGATTGACTGTGCCTAAATTTTCTGTACCTTAGAAGGATTGTTGTCATATGGATTAAGGCACACCTTGATTCAATTTGGCCTCATCTAGATAAGCTCTTCGAAGAGCCCATTTACAAATGAGTTCACACCTTAACTAATGATAGCATCTTCAAAGGTTCTGTTTGTAAATGGGCTCACCACCACAGGCACATGGATTGAGATTTCAACATGTGTTTTGTGTGGGTCATGATTCAAACCCCAAGAGCTGCAAAGCTTTCCCCTGAAGGACTTTGAGCTTCCATTTTCTGAAAACCTTATGTTTGACCCACATACCATGATGACATATTCTTCAGACAGACAGTGCTAGTTAGGGAGGGCATAGGGAATAGCTGTGATAGAAACTGCATTTAATAATGATTACTGTCTTTCAGCCGCATATAACCAGTGTCACTGAATCAGCCATTAACATATGTCTGGGCAGACAAGATTTGAGCTCATTGAGTGAATCTCAGTAAGTTGATTAAGCAAGGCAAACTTTAAAAAACAATTTGGTCAGTTCTCACCATGTGATGTTCCATACTTGATGAAAAAGTGAATGCATGAGCTTCTTGAAGTTCTGAGAGATGAGGTTTGCTGGGAAGTTATGCCAAAATATAAACTTGGCTGTTTATAGTAGAGGTTAGGAATGTTTGGTTCAAATGCCTGTCATACAGTGAGGACACCTAAGAAGTATGTAGAACATCTAACGTCTGTATTTTGTTTCCTGTTTCTCCCTTAAAATAATCTCCCTTGTTTTCAAGCTGATCCATACTCTCTTTGCAACCCTTCAATACCCAGCCTAATTGGCCCGAATTGCTGCTCTCAGTGTGAACATTTTACTCTATTCTCAACTCTGGCTTTGATGACACCTTATGATTTTAAAAGCAAACCCAAGTACAATGAGATAGAATAAGCGTGCAGGATGGAGGCCTTGCTGCTATGAGCACACTGACTGCATTTCTAATCCAATTTTTCTCTCTGGGCAGCATTTCTGATGTGATTCTCTTATAGGGCATAGTACCAAAGTACACTGAAAAACAGTGTTTTGTTGCAAAGAAGCAAGGCAGGCCCCAGCATTTCAGCCTTTCTTTAATACTGCTTTTTTTTTTTTTTTTAAGAAATATTGGTTTTCTTCCCGCTGATGCTCTGCAAGCATTTCAGTACAAGTCTTGTTCTTTGTAGAAGATTGCTTTATGTAACGAAACAGCAGTTTTAATATACAGTGCCTGACTGGGAGCCTCAGGCAGTGCATTATTTGTCCATGAGAGTTCATCTTTTTAAAAGAAATAAACTTAAAATTAGATGAACTATATTCTTGAAAACAATTTTTTTTCTGAATTGGTGACTTGCTTTCTTTTATGTAAAATCACAGTGGGAAAATGTCAGCGTGAATGTAAGCTTACAGTGATAATAATGACGATGGACCTGGACAAAGACTTGGTATAGCCCTTTAAGCCATTTCATGATCATTACCAGCCAATTCCTAGACTCCCTTCTGGTTTAAGGGTGATTATTATTGTTGTGTGTTAGGAAACCATAGTTTCTGCCAAATTTATATGCAAGATGGTGGTTGAGGATGTTTGTGGATAAAGCCCTTCTGCATCCATGCTGAATGTATGTGTACCCAGCTTCCATGCTGAATGTATGTGTACCCATGCTTGCTACATGAGGGGGCCAGCCTTTATTTTGGAGGACTTTAAGGTGCATGACTTAGTGTTCTTTTTATTTATTTCTATTTGTAATCTTTTAAAATGTTTCCACATAGTAAAAAATACAAAGGTATCCAAGGACTTTGGAATACAAACACAATTGAACAAGACAGTGGCCAGAAACCCCCCCTTTAAAAACTCGCTGTTGCATTATAATTAGGGATAGTGAAGCAGATACAAGTGGGAGGGTTTAGTTCACTGCAATAATGTGAATGTTGGAAGCATGGATTCCTGGACCACCCTGAATGAGGTGGGTCACACCTTAACTGGAATAGCCTCATCAAAAAGGACCTACTTACAGTGGGTTCACACCCACAGGAATGGATTAGATTTAACATGCTTTTCTGGGGTACATACAGCTTCAGACTATCACACCTCTTAAGTAAGGTAATGTAGTAAGTCTTCAGAGAGCAGCAAGCAGTGGATGCTCTGGGGACTCCCAGGACACCTGAGGGAAACTCTTCACAGATGTGTAGGAGAATCTTAAAGGAGAATATGATTTAACCAGACACAAAAGTAGAGCAGGGCAGGGAAGAAGAGGACTGGCCAAGGGTACATACTTTGCCAGGTCTGCGTCAACAAATACCCACAGTCAGTTGGCTTAAACAAGCTTCATTGGCTCACAGCTTTGGAGGTGAGAAGTTGCCTATCAAGGCATTGGCGGAGCCATGCTTTCTCCTTGAAGTCTGTACGTTCTAGCGCTGGCTAGCCTCAATCCTTGGGATTCCACAGCTTGCACCTCTGTCTCCTGTCACAAGGCCATCTCTCTCACTTTATTTCTGCTCTTTGTTTCTGGTTTCCTCTGACTTCCTTCTTATCCCTATGGCCCACTCTGACTCCAGAGGTTACAGTTTCTTCTTTTTTCTAAGGTCTCTGTCATATAGATTAAGGCCCGCAGTGATTCACTTGGGCCACATCTAAATAGGAGCTTGGAAAACCGTATTCACAAGTGTATCCATACAATAACTCATTTAACATATTCCAAGTTACTATTTACAAATGCATTCACACCCACAGGAACGTGGATTAAGATGAAGAACATGTCTTTGGTAGGGGGCGTGATTCAGGCAGCCACAAGGGATAAAGGAAAGAAATGTTGAGGAATTGCAGAACTGGTCAGGGTGGAGGCCAGGAGAGAAGGGCAGAAGATAAGGCTGGGAGGTTCTTATAACAGAGGTTCCATTGCTGAGTAAAGACAGTATGGGCTCATTGTATCTGTTATCTCACATGAGCCTCATAGACACACTATTTGGTAAATGTTAGCATCATTTTGCAAGTGAAGACATTATAAGGTCAAGTAACTTCCAGAAAAGTAAGTCATGGTTAAAAGAGTGAAATTTGAACTTGAGTCTTTGTGAGACCAAGCCTCAAGCTTTTTCCTCCATGCAAAATTGTTTCTCTTCAGAAATATGTTCTTGAAAAAACGTATTTTTTTTCAAGATACTCCTTGAAAATACTCTTTGTATTTTTTTTACAAAGAGTAAAAGAGGGAGGGGAGGGGGAGGAAAAGAGAGGGGAGATAGAAGCAAAACGCCCCTCAGACCCCTGCTCCTGGTTGCGTTGTGTTTCATCTGGAGCTGATGGACCCCTAAGGAATTTCAGGCTGGAGGTGACATTAGAGAGAGAAGTTGAAGGGAAAGCAGCTGATTTGGGTCAGGTGTTCTGTTCTGCTGAGGGCTGACTCTGTTCTGATAAGGCCTTGGAACAATCATGGGTGGCCTCTGGAGTCAGGCTGTGTCTTCTGTCCCCAGTCACCCATGTGACTTTTTTGTGACCTTGGACCTCAGTATTTTTTGCAAGCTTGTGAGGATTAAAAAATTTTAAAAACCCAATTTCAGACTGGTTTTTCATTCAGGAAAAGGATTCCCAGCAGGGTTCTATGAAATAGCCAGCTCTCCCAGAGCATTTAAAATGTGATACAATTCTGCTGCCAGGTACTTTATATGAACACACTGGCCATATGCATCTAAACAGACAGACAATATCTGATGGATTGTTTCTATTCCCTGTGAGAAAGAGAGAGAGAGAGAGAGAGAAAGATGGAAAAGTAATATCAACTTGCAATACTTATTGAGCGAAGGCACAATAAATAAAATACATGCCCAGCTGAGTCTTATGTCATTTAACCCTCGTAACAATGCTGCAAGGAAGAAATGTTTATCATCCCCAACATATAGATGATGCTAAAATCACACGGGGTGGAAATGGTGGAGATGAGATTAAACCCCGAATCAGAGCATTTAACTTCTATGCAGACTGCCTCCCAGTAGCAGAGGGCTTGGGGCAGAGCAGGAAATCAGTGGCTTTTACCAATAATATTAGTTATTTTTATTGTTATTGTTGCCAAATTAGACACAAAACAGAGAGTCAGGCAGGACATACTCTCAGCCAAGGTTTCCTCTCTCTGCCCTCATTCCACCTCCAACCAGGAAATGGGGCAGGTTAAACAATAAGAATTTATTTGCTGACAGTTTTTGTCAAAATTAAGGTATCACCCAGTCGATGCTTTCTTCCTGAAGACTGGCTGCCAGCGATCCTTGGCTCCTCTGCCACATGGTCTCTTCCTTCTCTTCTGAGCTTTGTTGATTTCAGCTTCTTGCTTTCATTTTGTCTGAAGTTCATTCTCTTATAAAGGACTTCAGTAACAGGATTAAGACCCATCCGGAATGAGGTTTGTCATACCTTAACTGAAATAGCCTCATCAAAAGGTCCTTTTTACAATGAACTTTTACTCATAGGAATAGAATAGATTAAGAACATGTTTCTCTGAGGTACATACAGCTTTACCACAGGTGGGTAGAACTGGCCCTCCACAATCTCATTGAACCTTATAAAACGTCCGAGCAGGTTCATTCATTATGTGGGTTAGGCTTTAAAATGCCTCCACCTTTGCAGGGATGGCTCACCTGCCAGGATCAGGGTGGTCTGCCCCTTCCCAGGTGTCCCCCTTCTGAGCCAGGCATGGAGGTGCCTTGGTGTTGCTGGCACTTTGGCAGCTATCATGCCTACCTGTCAATTTCCATAAATGAATTGTGTTTGTTTTGTGAGCAGAGGAACGAGTTGTTACTCAGTTTTTAATGAATTTATAAGATAACCTGGCCCGGGGCTGCATCTGTTCCTAGAGCAGCTTTTTTGGCGTTTTGTACAAGTAAATGAACTTTGTCTCTACAGAACTGTCTTGAATTAAAAATGTTCATAAATTGAGAATGTAAATAGCCTACCTCTCCAATGAACGATTATTCATGAAAACTTAGAGAAAATCTCTAAGTTGCTCATTTTAGTTTTATTCCTGTTCTTCTCAGGAATATTTAGAGTTGAAATTTTAGAAAAATATGAAAACATTGTCAGAATCTTAAACTGTAATGTTAATCGAGTATGCACACCAAGCTCACACCAACTTAAAAGTAGTAAGTGTACAAAGCTGTACCAAAGAACATTCCCTAACCGGAGTGCTTTTTTTTGAAATTTATGAGACAGAATAGAATGGACTAAGTTTTTTTAAACACTTCTGTTTCTTTCAGTGGCTTTCATAGGATGATTAAAAATATGCTGTAAGATTATTCTCTTTTCCTACAAGCATTGAATTGTAAAATATTTTTTAAAAGCATTTTAAGGGTAGGATAGAAATCTCTTTGAGACTTTTCAGGGCTGGAATTTGGAATGGAGATGGGGTATGGTTATTTGAATTAGGGAAAGGGACTGTGAAAGGTTTAGGAGGCAAAAGGGTGAGAAAGAAGGAAGGTAGACCGGAAAATTTAAAGCGGGCGGGTTTATTTCTGCACTCCCGGGCAGAGCTCACCAACCCCAAGATGGAGAGAGGTGAGTCAGCGCCTGCGTGGTGGCGTGGGCAGTTTGTAAGCAAGGGGGTCAGGTGACATCCGGAAGGGGCGGGTCTCCGGAAGTCAGGTGTCCGGAAGGGGCGGTTCATCAGTTCCAGAAGTCAGGTGTCCAGAAGGGGCGGTTCCAGAAGCCATCTTGGGAGGAGCGACACAGCCTCCGCAGCTCCAGTTACTGTGCCCTTCCCCATTCCCCTGACCTAACAGACTGGACTAGGTGTGATGAGCACCAAGGCATTGCCTGACTGACCCAGGTTCAAGTGCCATATACCTTAAAATGTTCATGATGAGAACAGTAATGCCTTTGTTGCATTTCAAAGCACTGGCACAAATAGTATTTATTCTGCCTTATGATATCTTCATGAGGTGGTCAAAGCAGATATTTTCTCTGTTTTTATAAATGATGAATGTATTGCTCAAAGAGGATGCATGAGCTGCTGATACCTTTCATGACTGGTAAGTTACAGAGCTTGGACAAGCTAGTGCTCTTTCCACTCATTCATTCATTCAACAAACATTCATTGAGCATTTTATGATGAGCCTGTTAGATTAGCAAACACATGTACTTTTAAAATTATAACTATTATTGAGAGAATGGGGAAATGGACACTGTTCTGCACCTCTTATGGGTGTATAAATTGGTACAAGCTTTTTGGTGAGCAGTTCAGCAATGTGCATCTAAACTTCTGAAAATAAATGCACATCTTTGACCCTAAAATCCTATTGTAAGAATTCATTCCAAGAAAATCCT
>PVIY010045065.1:0-19327 GCA_004026745.1 Myrmecophaga tridactyla | reverse complement strand
TCTGTATGTTTTACTCATCTATCAATCAGGCAGATAAAAGGAGCATCAAACACAAGGTTTTCACAATCACACAGTCACATTGCTAAAGCTATATAATTATACAACCATCTTCAAGAAACATGGCTACTGGAACACAGCTCTACAGTTTCAGGCACTTCCCTCTAGCCACTCTAATACACCTTAAACTAAAAGGGGGATATCTATATAATGTATAAGAATAACCTACCGATAACCTCTCCACTCTGTTTGAAATCTCTCAGCCACTGATGCTTTATCTTGTCTCATTTCTCTCTTCCCCCTTTCAGTGGAGAAGGTTTTCTCAATCCCTTGATGCTGAGTGCCAGCTCATTCTAGGATTTCTGTCCCATGTTGCCAGGGAGGTTTACACCCCTGAGAGTCATGTCCCACATAGAGAGGGGGAGGGCAGTGCATTTGCTTGTCATGTTGGCTGAGAGGGAGAGAAAAAGGCCACATCAGAGCAACAAAAGAGGTTCTCTGGGGTTGACTCTTAAGCCTAATTCTAAGTAGACTTAGCCTATTCTTTGTGGGGATAAGTTTCATAGGAACAAACCCCAAGATTGAGGACTTGGCTGTTGATTTGGTTGTCCCCACTGCTTGTGAGAATATCAGGAATTCCCCAAATGGGGAAGTTGAATTTTCCCTCTTTCTCACCATTCCCCCAAGGGGACTTTGCAAATATGTCTTTATTCACTGTTCAAATCACTCTGGGATTTATCAGGCCATCACACTGGACAAACCTACAAAATCTCATGCCCTGTTCAAGGTTCCATGTACTTATGATGTTCACTTAACCTGCCTATATGAGTTCAATTAGGAAACGCACTAGTCAAAATATAAATTCTGTACCAAATAAACATTTTTTGCTTTAATCTCACACAGAAGTTTGTTTTAAAATATGAATGATCATCTATTTTCAACAGCCTGAAATATTGACATTCCTTTGTTCTTCCTCATGCAAATTTTTTTTTTTAATTTTTACATTTAGTCACTATCATTCTTAGATTATACAATCTCAGTCTTCATTGTCTATCTTTCCTTCCAGTTTCATATGTTCCCTCAGCCCTCCTCCCTCTATCATTCTCACATTCAGCTTCATTCAGTGTACTTACATTATTGTACTACAATCAGGTAGTATTGTGCTATCCATTTCTGAATTTTTACAATCAGTCCTGTTGCCCAATCTGTCCTTCAACTCCAATTACCCAATTTCTACCTATTTCTATCTCCTGATGGTCTCTGTTTGTAACTGAAATTCTCCAAGTTCATTCATTAATGTTATTTCATGTCACTGAGAGACTATACAGTATTTAACCTTTTGTTTTTGGCTAATCTCACTCAGCATAATGTCCTCAAGGGCCATCCAGGTTGTTACATACTTCATGACTTTATTCTGTCTTACAGCTGTGTAATACTCCATCATATGTATATACCACAGCTTGTTTAGCCACTCGTCTGTTGGACATTTGGGCTGTTTCCATCTCTTGACAATTGTAAATAATGCTGCTATAAACACTGGTGCGCCAACGTCCATTTGTGTCCTTGCCCTCGTGTCCTCTGAATAGATAGCTAGCAGTGGTATTGCCGGGTCATAGGGCAGTTTTATACTTAGCTTCCTCAGGAACTGCCAAACTGGGAGGCATGCATCTTTGGTGGGTGGCCAGCAAAACCTGCTAGGGTGGCAAGAGGCTGTAGACTCTTGGTTCACAATTACAATTAATTGTAGGTAAGCTCATTGGGAAATTATATTACTCTATATAGCTGAGAGGCTTGAACAAATGTTCTCAACTTGGTATTGGATTAATCTGGGGAGACCAATGAGGTATACTAGAAAACACTAGAAAGGACCAGAAACACTTAGTGTCAATCCCAGCTCCAGCACTCTCTAGCTGAGTGACTGTGGGGACATCACTTAACCCTGCAAAGCCTTGGTTGCCTCATCTATGAAGTGGAATGATGCCACCTCCCAAGGTAACAGCGTGTTCACATCTTGTGATGTCCACTTTATTAGTGAAGAAACTAAGCCCCAAGAAGAGTCGCCTGTCCAATCCCACTTACCTGGTGAGGGTGTTGGTTGAGCTGGGTCTTCCCCAAGATCCTGGCCAACACTTTTCTACCATCCCCCGTTTCCCCCTCTCTTTTCTTCCATTGGACAAATGAAAATGCAGAGGCTGAGAAGTATTACATAAACAGCCAAGTTTCAAATTTATATAGAAAGAAAGCAGTTGCCTGGAGCCAGGATGGGAATGGGAATTTAACTATAAATGGGTATGAGAAATCTTATTGGGGGATGAAAATATAAAACTGATTTATGGTGAAGGTTGATTACTTGGTCAATGTACTAAAAATAATTGAATTGAATACTTGAAATGATGAGTTTTATAATATGTGAAATATACCTCAAAAAAACCCAGATTATAAAATTCTTATTTTCTTAAAAGGGATTGTCTGTTTTACCAGTTATATTTGGAAGCTGTGAATATTGGGTTATTTCTTTTTAAATGTGTAGCTTGTAATAACTGATTTTTAAAAAAAGATCTGCTTTCCTCTGCAGTAGCTGTTAAAGACATAGTCGATATTTGCTTCATTTTCTTCTGTTCACTTGTGAGACCATCGGTTGGCAGCCACAAGATTGGTCGGTGTTCATGGTAACAGGTGGCGACAGGTGGCACAGTGGTTGGCACATCACAGGCTCCCACCAATGGCAAGGGTAGAGACCTGGAAACCCCAATATACCTGACAGTCGTCAGGTGACTGGTGAGCAATCTGCAAGGGTGTTATGACACCTGGCAATGCTGTGTGGTAGCACCTACCACCCTGCCTGGCACACAGTGAATCAAGGCAGTTGGCATTCTCATCCCTACCTAGGGCTCCTCATCACACTGGACCTGCAACGTGCAGCAGAAACACTCCTCTGGAGGCCCCATCCCTCCTGCCCCAGGTCCACAGCCTGGCTGGATGAATCCTGGCCTTTTAGAGGGCTGCCTCCCTGTCTACCACCTTGTCAGTAACACCTGGATGTGCTCAGGCATTAATTCCTTCCTACAAAAAAAGGAAAGGGAAAATTCCAGCAAGGTTGTATTTTAAGAAATGGTTGCGCCTGTCTGGCTGCAAATGTAGAGTTTATATTAGTGTTTTGCGGTGGCTGAGATCACTCCTACATTTTATTAGAGCAGCTCCTTTTTGTCGTTGTTTAAAGGAAATGATTTGTTGTGGATTGGAGGCCCTGGTACACTTTTGAGAGCAGCTTTGCCGCACTTTGGTTTTGGTTGATAGGAACAGTCCACTTGTGTTGGTGAGTGGGATGGTGTATTACTCCACCTCTGAGAAATACAAAGGAAATCTTCTAGGTCTCAGAAGCTAACACTGCTTGGAAAGCTGCAAGCTTTTCTTCTTCTAGGTTTGATAGCACTGTCTGCTGATCTACCACAAGGAATCCTGTGTCTCTATTGGAGATTGCAAACAGTAGAAAAATGGGGAGGGCAAGCGTTCCAGCATTGCACACTCCAGAGAGTGTCACTCCCTCTCCAGGCTCTGTGGATGGTGCCCTGGAGTTGTGTAGCCTGCAAGACTGAATGCAGAGGCCCCACTGGAAGGGGCAAGGAGCTCAGACTTTTCTGTTTAGACTTCCCTTCCCTAGATTCCTATATTCATGTGTCTGGGACATCTTTACTCTTCTCTTTCTTCCCTGTGGCTGCCTGTCTGCCATTGTGGGGGTGTCTCTGGCATGTTTGGGGTGCTCCTCCTAACCCGCCCTCATGTTATTTAAGGCACTTTAATTAAGTGTCAGCTGGGTACCAGGCAATGTGCTGGACCCTTACACAACTGTTAGCTTGATCACTTTCTGCAACATGTGACTGAGGTCAGTATACCTCTTGCAGACACCAATACTGCTGTATATATACCTGAATGTAGGCGCTGCATATGTATATATGAATAGCCCAACCTGTAACAACTCAACCCACAGTATTAACAGAAATTTGCATTCGTTTTACTCCAAAATATAGACTCAATCCTCACTCTATTTGCCTATGGAAGAGCTGGATGGCTGAAACCTTGCTTGAAGCTCGGCTTTGTAGCTGCTGGGCAGGCGCCTGACATCCTTGTTGGCTTCATTTCAGTTACTTCATTGTCTGCCAGGATGCCTGGGGCAGGCAGGTATGGGGTGGGTAGGTGGGATGGAGGCTAGAGATCTGTGACACTATCTACTCTTCTAAAGCATCTAGCAGGATCACAGCAATTTGGTTTTCAACAAACCATCCATTTCTGCTGGCCTTGGGGGCCTTACTCCCTTCTACAGCAACTACTGCTGAGCTGCCCACCTCTGCAAGCTCAAGTGGAGACTTTGTTCTCGCTTGTCTTAATGATATCTTGCAATGGAAACAGAATGCTCATATTTCCATATTGTTCTCGGTGAAGAGTGACCCCTAGCAATACTGCCTGGTCCCCTAGGGTCACAGCTCTTACACAGGTTCAGCTCTTACAATGCACACTCATGGCCATTTGGTCTGGCATGTGCCCTCAGAGTGGTGGATCTGGGTAAAAAGTGTTCCTGGACCAACAGTTTCTCCCAGCAAGTCCTCAAAAACGAATGCAGCTTTGTGGTACAAAGGTTCTCAAGCCTTCAGGGAGACTTTTGCCCTTTCCTGTAATTCAATTCACCTCTGAACATGGATGGCCAGGATCCTATTCCCTTTTCTCCCAGAGGTTCATGTTCCTTGGGAAATGAGCAGATGCAGAGATGTGTTAGTGGAGAGGACCCATTCTACTTGACTGGGAATCATTCAGGTCCCAAATCTTAACCCATTCACCCATACCTTCTGATTCCCAAGCTTTAGGCCCAAAGAGTCCAGGTTCACAATAGAAAACTAAGACTCCAATGAATTAAAATGCCAACCCAAACCAGTGTAGGCTGGAGCCATGATTTATCAAGGGCTTTGCCTCACTCACGTTGTATCCAGAACCAACTGTGTTATAAGAGAAAAAGAAGATGTGTTTGGGACCCATTGTACTTTATTCCACCTGTCTTTGGCAGGGTTCCTGCAGAAGCAGGGGCACAAGAATGTCCACATAAGTAGTTTGTTCATGGGGCTGTTCTCAGAAAGCATCAATAGAGGAGTGAGGGAGTGATACAGAGACAGAAACAAAGACCCAAGCACATTAATAAGCAGGGTGTCACTGGAGCAACAAGGGCTTAATACTTTTGAAAAGCTCCAGGAGACTTTACATAGAACAGAGATTCTCAAACTTGAGTGGGCACCAGATTTACCTGGAAGGCATGTGAAAACATGGATTTCTGGGCTTAACCCTCAGAATTAATGATTCAATAGGTTTGGTATGGATGAGGCCTGAGAATTTACATATCTATCAAATTCCCAGGTGATGTGATGCTGCTGGTCCAGGGTCCAGGGACTAGACTTTGAGAATCACAGTGAAGAACATGTCTCAGTGCAGTCCCCGCAAGGGTTAGAAGTTGGGGTATTTATCTTCCAACTCCAATCTGTCCCTAACTGAAGACTGTTTTAGGGACAGTTAACTCCCTAATGCCCTGTGTACCTGCCAAGCAGGGTCCTGCAGCTCAAGAAGGCCCTCAGGCTGAGGGTAAGAAATGTGGGCAATAAGGAGCCATAGGGCTGTGTGGGACAAGAGCACAGTCACACTGTGTGATTGTGAAAACTTTGTGTCTGATGCTCCTTTTATCTACGGTATGGACCATAGATGAGTAAAACAGATAGATTAAAAATAAAAATAATAGAGGGAACAAATGTTAAAATAAATTTAGTAGATTGAAATGCTAGTGATCAATGAAAGGTGGTAATAAAGGGTATAGAAAAAAATAGGGGAAACAAAGGCTAAAATATATTGGGAAGATGAAAATACTAGCAATCAATGAGAGGGAAGGGCAAGGAGCATGGTATGTATGAGTTTTTTCTTTTATTTTATTTTCTGAATTGATGCAAATGTTGTAAGAAATTATTATGGTGATGAATATACAACTATGTATTGATATTGTAAGTTATTGATTATATACCAAGCATGGAATGATCATATGGTAGGAATGTTCATGTTTGTATGTTGTTATGTTTAAAAAAATTTTTTTTAATTAAAAAAAAAAATTGCACAGTCACACCACCTTTAGGAATAATATGGTAAAATCACCATACCCTGCATTAAAGAAGTAGAAAGAGCACTACAGATACTGGCACAAAAAGGGTTAGCTCTTCAGTTGCTTTTGCACTCATGGCTCTGTGACCTCTAACAAATCTCTTGCCCTCTCTATACACCCAGCTGGAAGATTCCCAAGGATGAACTTGTCTTGAAAATCCCATGATCCTCTGTCCAGAAAGGCCCTACATCCTGACAATTAGATCCAAGTTAGTGTGCTCAGTCACAGCCTGTGAAAACATTCAGCCCCAGCAGAACACTGAGAAAAACCCATGTGTATGTTTGCTGGTCCTGTCCAGTCCTTTCCCTCAGGTTGCTTCCTTTGCCCAGTGAGTGCTTCCTCCAGAGTGCCACGAAGTATGCTCCAGCACCCATTTGCATGGGTCCTTCAGATGCTTGGTCTCCTAGCACCAGGATCTCTGGCAGGTGTATCAAACATTAATTTCACTCTTTCCCCTTTTGGTCAAGAAGGTTTTCTCAATCCCCTGATGCTGAGTCTCAGCTCATTCTAGGATTTCTGTCCCACATTGCCAGGAAGGTCCACACCCCTGGGAGTCATGTCCCACATAGACAAGGGGAGGGCAGTGAGTTTGCTTGTTGTGTTGGCTGGAGAAAGAGGCCACATCGGAGCAACGAAAGAGGTTCTCTTGGGGGGTGACTCTTAGACCTAATTTTAAGTAGGCTTGGCCTATCCTTTGTGGGGTTAAGTTTCATATGACCAAACCTCAAGATTGGGGGCCCAGCCTATTGCTTTGGTTGTTCCCACTGCTTGTGAGAATATCAAGAATTCAACTTGGGGAAGTTGAATTTTCCCCCTTTCTCACCATTCCCCCAAGGGGACTTTGCAAATACTTTTTTATTCACTGTTCAGATCACTCTGGGATTTATCAGGGCATCACTCTGGACAAACCAACAAAATCTCATGCCCTACTCAAGGTTCCAAGTATTTATGGCATTCAGTTAGCTGTCCTTATAAGTTATATTAGGAAATACACTAGTCAAAATATAAATTTTGTACCAAATAATAATAATGCTGCTATAAACATTGGTGTGCAGATGTCCATTTGTGTCCTTGCCCTCATGTCCTCTGAGTAGATACCTAACAATGGTATTGCCAGGTCATGTGGCAATTCTATATTTAGCTTCCTGAGGAACCTTTCACAGTAGTTGTGCCATTTGACATTCCCACCAACAGTGGATAAGTGTGCCTCTTTCTCCACATCCTTTCCAGCACATGCCATTTTCTGTTTTATTGATAATGGCCATTTTGGTGGGTGTGAGATGATATCTCATTGTGGTTTTGATTTGCATTTCCCTAATAGCCAGGGAAGTTGAGCATCTTTTCATGTGCCTTTTGGCCATTTGTATTTCCTCTTCTGAGAAGTGTCTGTTCAAGTCTTTTGTGCATTTTGTAATTGGGTTGTCTGTCTTTTTGTTGTTGAGTTGAACAATCTCTTTATATATTCTGAATACTACAACTTTATCTAATATATCATTTCCAAATATTGTCTCCCATTGTGTAGGCTGTCTTTTTACTTTCTTGACAAAGTTCTTTGATGTACAAAAGTGTTTAATTTTGAGAAGTTTCCATTTATTTATATATTTCTTCAATGCTCATGCTTTGGGTGTAAGTCTATTATAAGACTTATAAGCTATCTCCCTACATTTTCTTCTAACAGTTTTATGGTCTTAGATCTAATGTTTAGGTCTTTGATTCATTTTGAGTTAATTTTTGTATAGGGTGTGAGATATGGATCCTCTTTCATTCTTTTGCATATGGATATCCAGTTCTCTAGGCACCATTTATTGAAGAGACTGATCTGTCCCAGGTGAGTTGGCTTGACTGCTTTATCAAAGATCAATTGTCCATAGAGGAGAGGGTCTATATCTGAACACTCTTTTCTATTCCATTGGTCAGTATATCTATCTTCATGCCAGTACCATGCTGTTTTGACCACTGTAGCTTCATAATACACCTTAAAGTCAGGTAGCGTGAGACCTCCGACTTCATTTTATTTTTTCATTTTTCAGGGCACCCTGCCCTTCCAGATAAATTTGATTAATGGTTTTTCTAGTTCTGAAAAGTAAGTTTTGGGGATTTTAATTGGGATTGCATTGAATCCATAAATCAATTTAGGTAGAACTGACATCTTAACTATATTTAGTCTTCCAATCCATGAACACAGTATGGCCTTCCATTTATTTAGGACTTCTGTGATTTCTTTTAACAATTTCTTGTAGTTTTCTTTGTAGAGGTCTTTTGTTTCTTTAGTTAAATTTATTCCTAAACATTTTATTCTTTTGATTGCAATTTAAATGGAATTTTTTCTTGATTTACCCCTCATATTGTTCATTACTAGTGTGTAGAAACATTACAGATTTTTGAGTGTTTATCTTGTAACCTGCCACTTTGCTGTACTCATAACGTGGGAGTGAACTTTGAAGGAGGGAGCATATTGCTGCATGGGAGAAGAGAAGGGATGGTCCCATGTTGCTCCCTTTCCATAGTTTCTCCAAGCCCTCCCAAACACAGTTAGATGTCTTATTTGTTGGAGTTCCTCTTCCACTTTTTCAGGAATGCAGAAGTGAGTGAGGAGGCCTGAGTCATGGTTCTAATCGATGAAGGGTGCCCAATAACCCTAGCTCACCTTCTTTATTTCCTTAGTCCCAAGAGAGACCCGGCCTACTCCAAAGAAGGATGCATGTGTATGTGCATGTGAATATTTGTGTGTGTATGTGCTTCCTCTTGATAACAGACCAAAGCATGGTGCCCAAATACATTCCCACACCAACAGAAGGTTAGGGAAGAGGTCTAAAATGGGACCACACTTCTCAATAAAGCACTGTCCACTTGTAGGAAAACTGTTAATTGCCACTAAGATGGCAAGTTACTTTGTTCCCTTGCCCCATGTGAGTGGCTGAAAGTTCCTTCCCTAACACATGACCTCCTGCCAAGCCCTCTTGGGCCTCCTAACTTTTGTGATGACAGATCTCAAATCCAGGTCATGCCCTCTCCTTTAAACAGGTGTGGGAGAATGTGCCACCACATTAACTTCCCTTCTTCAAAATATGCATCAACATAATCATATGGAATACTGATGGATATTAGATTTAATCACATTTTTATGTCTAATTTCTGATTGACTTCAAATCTTAATTAAGGCATAACTAACATATGCAGACTTGAAGATTCTCAAATTCACTTTGTAATTTGACCTTCAGTCTCTTTCAAAAGCATTTCCCTCTAAGACTTAAGAATATCTGATAAGTTTGTGCAAACTTGATTTGGCCTGTTTAGGAGCTGAATGCCTCCCCCACCTGATCCCACCCCCACTTTTTTTGTTTTCCAGTATCCCAATCTCATTTTCCTAAGTTTAGGATCTTTACCACCAACCTCGTTTCCCATCATAGAAGCCAAAGAACCACACAGGCAGGGCCCAGGTAGGTGGCCCAGGTTTGGTCAATCACACCTACATTCCCCAGACTTTCAATTGGGAACCAGTGACACAAAGAAGCATGGAAAGTGGATGAGAATAGTGTAGCCACAGTATCCAGAGTCCAGCAGTCAGTAAAATGCAACAGGAATGTCCCTACCAGTCCACTTCAGTGATACCACATTCGTTGTGGTTCTGTCAGTACAGATCCTTCTGTCCACATCCAACCTCCAAACCTGATTTCTCTAGACATCTCAAGGATTCTGAGCTATCCAGACACCTTTCAGTGAATTCCTTTTTCTGATTTCATCATCCAAAGTTGATTTCTATTGCATGTAAACAAGAACCCTGGGGATTGGTTTGCTACCCGCTTTCTCTGCCTGCCTCCATTAACTCAAAGCTTCCCTCTGTTCATGACTGGCACAGCCCTTGCTGACCTGGCCTACTCGCTCCTAATGCATCACATGTGTTTCCAGTAGCAGCTCTGGTGTCCAACCAGGTAGTCACTGAATTAGGAGCGCCTATCTGTCTATTTTTTTTGCTTTATTTTAGTTTTTTTAATTTTTGTTTTTTGCCACAAGTATCGCAGAGGTAGGTCACAACCCCAGCCTGCCCAGCAACATTCTCTGTGGGTGTGGTCCAGGGGCAGCTGGGCATTTATCTCAAGGTCCATGGAATCACCTGTACTTCAGAGCAATCCAAAGACAATCAGTGATGGCTTGGCTTATGGACCTGAAAACTCTACCTAGAGGCCTTGCATCCTGAAAAGGGCCCAGCTTATTCAAAACCCAACAAGGTTAGAGCTGAAAGTATCCTGAGGGACTCTCTTATTATATTTTGGGGCAAAGTGAGGCCTACAGGAAAAGTGGTTTACTCTGAATCATTAAGTTAGCAGCTGCTAGTACTAGATCTCTGGCAACCCGCGACCCAATTAGTCAAGTATTTTAAGGCCTTATCAACCTATTAAAAACCCTGTCTTTCATTTCAAGCCCCTTTTCCCTTCCATTTAAGCAGATTTGTTGATTAAGTTCTCTTATTCTCCAGGGACCAAACACATGCCTTCATGAAAATATATATATTTTTTATTTTAAACATGTGTATTAGGATGATTACACATGATATTATTTCTTTCTGGCTTTTGTTTATTCTTCTAGGACCTGAACAGAAGTTTTAACTTTTCAGTGGGGAGATCAAGCATAGGATAGACTTCCAGCCCAAATTCCTTGGAACTCGGGAAGAGCGTCTGTCAGCCAGAGTCACTAAAGGAAGTTTAACAAATGCAGAAATCCAAGAACTCTGCTAACTTCTGAGTTGCATCCATCCAGAGACCCAGCAAGTATTTGATTAATCTGATAAAAGAAGACAGATGAGTTTGATAATTCAAGCCAAGAACTACACACCGAGTCTAGAACCCTGTAAGGGAAACAACTGCTTCTGAAATTTCAGGAGCAGCCCAAAGATGAGGAGGGACTGGGCAAGAAGAAAAGGATGAAGTGGCAGGCTGAAACCACTTGGCTCCTTCTTTTGGCCTCTGGCCAGCACTCTAAAACAGTGTTTCTTTGCATAAAAGCTGAGGCATAAATGGGAATCTTAGCAAGGTGGGGAGGGAAAAGGGTGGACGAGGACTTTTAAATGTTTGCAATGCAGAGGTATCCCACCGTACTCCAAAGAGAGCCACCATTCTTTGGTATTGACCATATCTGGGAAACTAAAACCTCCATTCTCTTCTTAAACTGCTTTTCCCATGAACTGGAGTGAGGCCAGAGAAGAGTGTCCAAGTCTGGGCAACTTATCAGTTCCTCAGGGGACGAGTCAAGTGATACTGGCTCCCTCCATCCACTGTACTTCACATTCAGCCTTTCCAACAGCTTTGGAGATCCTTAGTGAGAAACAAAATGCCAAAGTTATTGGTTAACTAATCCTTTGTGTCCTACCTTCTGCCACAAATGCCTAGAAATAACTTACAATAAAAGCATACAGAGTGGCATCATCAACATGGTGATGTAAACAGCTACTGAAAACCTTTTCCAAGAAAGTCAATGGAAAAAGGACTATTCTCACTTGTTCAGAATTCCTGAGAAAGGTATAGACTGAGAAGGATCCTACAAAGGCTGAATCACAGAAAGAGAAAAATATCAGGTAGGAAACTTCCATCCTGGACCAGCTGATCTTCTCCCCTCCCTCACTTGATCTCAGAGACTGCAGCCAGGATGCTTCCCGCCTCCCACCTCCCACTGCGGACACAGACTATAACAGCAGTGAGGCAGATCTCCACCTGCACAGAGACCCAAGCCACAGAAACCCACAGCAGGACTTAAACCATGGGAGAGGGCAGAATACAAAAGGGCAGCAAGGAGGACTTACAAAATGGAGGACTAGGGAGGGGACCGTAAAATCTTCCATAAAAGTAGCAAGCAACCAGGCTGAGACTGCCCAAATGAACTGTCTGAGGACCTGGGGGACAGAGGAAGACATTCTAAGACCCAGGTCAGTGAAGGACAAGGAGTCTGAGAAAACATGAAAAGAGATTGTATTTCCAGCCCTGGGTCCTGGTGTCCATCCCCCACCAGTGAGCAAAAAAGCAGCAGAAGGCCTGTTCTTTGTCTGGAGGACAAATGCATACTAGGGCAACTGCAGGAATCCTCTGCAGCAAGTAAAGAGGGGGACACAGCCCACATTGAGCCAGAAAGTAAGGGCATAGGAACCCTGCAGTTCCAGCTCCACCTGGTCAGACACTGCCAGGGCTCAGAGGTAAACAGCTTCTGAGTACAATTAAGTCACTAGACAGTGCTATCTGCTGGACAGGCTGCAAAGTTCAGGGGAATTACAGGGATTTTTAGAGACTCCCCAGACATTATCACATGCCCATTGGGGCTGATCTAAACCCCCTGGATGTGAACCCAGCCCTGTTTGGATGGAAAATATGGATAGCCCAAGTGTTAAAGCAGTGCCCTAATACAAACACAGGTCTTGCTGGATGGCAAGAAATAGACCACTTCTAGATTGGTTGCTGGCTGGGGAAGTGGTAACTTTCAGTCTTGCAGCCTGAGGCCTTTCCACACGGGAGCCTGGGAATCACCAGACACGTACCAACAGGTGGGGTCTCACCCATGATGTACAATGCCAACCCTGTACCCCTAGAGTTGGTGGCTTCCAGCACACATGGAGAATGGTGGTCTTGGATGGATTGTTACCTGGTTGGGGCCCAGACCAGTGTACTTTTGGGGAGAGACAGGGTTGTGGGGAAGAGGTAGCCCAATAGCACCATCTTTTTGGAAGATAGGAAAAGTGCACTCTGGCAAACTGCTTTTTTGACCTTCAACATAAACCCAAGCAACCATAAAATCTTAGGCAAGTGAGGGAAATCAATTATCAAAATAATCTTAACAAGATAATCAAATGCCTAGAAACCAGCAGAAAATCACAAGGCACATGAAATTGCAAGAAAATATGGCCAAGTCAAATGACCAAATTAAAAAGCCAGATGAGATAAAGAATTTGGAATGACTAATCAAAGATGTAAATACAAATCTTCTAAATAACATCAGTAGGTTGGTTAAAGACATAAAGGATATCAAGAAGGCATAAGAAGAGCATAAAGAGGGATTTGAAAGAATAAATAGAAAAATAGCAGATTTTATGGAAATGAAAGTTACTGTAGATCGAATTAAAAGTATACTAGAGACACAACAGAAGATTTGAAGAGGCAAAAGAAAGAATAAGCAAACTAGAGGATAGGGCAATTGAATTTGAATGGCCAAAGGTCAAATAGTGAAAAAGGTGGAACATTTGAATAGGATCTCAGGGAAATGATGAACACAAAGCACACAAATATAAGAATCATTGGTGTCCCAGAAGTAAAAGAGAAGAGTAAAGGGCTAGGAAGAGTATCTGAGGAGATCATTTGGAAAAACTTCCCAACCTTTATAAAAAACATAAATATGCAAATCAGAGAAGCCCAATGAGCTCCAAATAGAATAAAACCAAACAGACCCACGCCAAGGCACATACTAATTAGACTTTCAAATGCTGAAGAGAAGGATGAAGTCCTGAAGGCAACAAGAGAAAAGTGATCCACTACATACAAGGGAAGCCACATAAGACTAAGTTATGACTACTCAATAGGCACCATAGATGTGAGAAGGCAGTGGTATGATATATTTAAGATACTGAAAAAGAAAAATTGCTAGTCAAGAATTCTTTATCCAGCAAAGGGGTCCTTCAAAAGTGAGGGAGAGTTTAAATTTTTCACAGACAAATACTGAGAGAATGTGTTAACAAGAGACCTCCCCTGCAAGAAATACTAAAGGGAGCTCTGTTAGCTGAAAAGAAGACAGGAGAGAGAGGTCTGGAGAAAGGCACAGAACTGAAGAGTATTAATAATGTTAACTTAAGGGATAAAAAAGAGAGAGGAAATACTTGATCTTACAAATAAAAACTAAAGGATAAGATGATAGATTCAAGAATTGCCTTTACAGTAATAACTTTAAATGTTAACAGTTTGAATCCACAATTAAAAGATACAGACTGGCAGGGTGGATTTTAAAATGTGATCCATTGATAATCTCTTTACAAGAGAATCATCTTAGACCCAAGGATACAAATAGATTGAAAACAAAAGGATGGAAAAAGATGTTCTATGTAAGCTGTAACCAAAAGAATGCAGGAGTAGCTATACTAATACCAGACAAAACAGAATTTAAATGCAAAGGTGACGTAAGAGACAAGGAAGGACACTATGTATTAATAAAAAAGACAAATCACCAAGAAGAAATAACAATCATAAATGTTCATGCACCCAATCAAGGAACTCCAAAGCACATGAGGCAAACATTGGCAAACCTGAATGGGAAGAACAAATGTTTCTACAATAATATGGGAGACTTAAAAAAAAACAAAACCCTCTCTTCTATAGATAGATCAACCTGACATAGGATCAACAAGGAAATAGAGAACATAAACAGTGTGATAAATGAATTACACCTAACAGACATATATAGATCCTTACACCCCCAAAACACCAAAATATACATTCTTCTCTAGTGCTTATGGAACATTCTCCAGGATAGATCATATGCTTGGGTAAAAAACAGGACTAAATAAATTTTAAAACATTGAAATTATTCAAAGCACTTTTCTCTGATCACAATGGAATGAACCTGGAAATAATAACCACTGAAGAAGGAGAACTTTCACAAATAAATGGAGGTTAAAAAACACATGCTTAAATAATCAATGATTCAAAGAAAAAAATTAAAATAGAAATCTGTACATATCTGGAGATGAATGAAAACAAGAATACAACATATCAAACTTATAGGGTGCAGCAAAAGCAGTGCAGAGAGGGAAATTTATTGCCTGAATGTGTATAATTAAAAAGAAGAAAGAATAAAAATCAAGAACTTAACTGCTCACCTATAGGAACTAGAGAAAGAACAGAAAACTAACCCTAAAATGGGTATAAGAGAAATAACAAAGATTAAAGCAGAAAAAATGAATTGGAGAACAAAAACAATAGAGAGAATTAGTAAATTAAATGTTGGTTCTTTGAGACAATCAATAAATCAATGGGTCCTTAGCTAGGGTGACAAAAAAAGAGAGGATGCAAATAAATAAAATCAGAAATGGGAGAAGGGACATTATTATTATTGATCCTAAAGAAATAAAGGAGGTAAATGAAAGGATACTATGAGCAACTATATGTTAATAAACTAGACAAAAGCATGAACAACTAACATTGACTTGAAAAGAAATAGAAGTCCTCAACAACTCAATCATAAGTAAAGAGATTGAACCATTAATCAAGATGCTTCCCAAAAAAGAAAAGTCCAGGACCAGATGGCTTCCATGTGAATTCTACCAATGACTCAAGAAAGAACTAATATCCACCCTGAGAGGGAAATGTATTGCCTTATATGCCTATAATAAAGAAGAAGAAAGTAAAAAAAAACATAGTCACAAAAGTCGAAAGAGCAAAAATCAAGTACTTAACTGCTCACTTGGAGGAATTAGAGAAAGAACTGCAAAGTCACTCTAAAGTAGAAGAGAAATAGCAAATATTAAAGCAAAAAAATAGAGGAAATCAATAAAACTAAAAGTTGGTTCTTTGAGGAAATCAATAAAATTGATGGACCTTTAGCTAGGCAAAAAGAGAGAGAGAGAGAGAGAGAGGATGTAAAGAATTAAAATCTGAAATGAGAGGGAGTCATTACTATGGACCCTGAAGAAATAAAAGATTATAGGAGGATACCATGAGCAACCATAAGCCCACAAACTAGACAACTTAGCTGAAAGGGACAATTTCCTAGAAACACATGAACAACCTATACTGACATGAGAAGAAACAGAATACTTCACCAAGCCAATCAGAAGTGAAGAGAGTCAATCAGTCAACAAAAACCTTCCTATAGAAAGAAAAATGTATGTAATCTTTTAAATTCCTTGATTATCTCATTTACTAATTTCTCCATATATAAGGATTTACCCCAGTAAAAATGTTTGCTATTAAATGTTGAATATGCAGTGGGGAGAAGAAAAAAAAAAACCTTTCTACAAAGAAAAGCCCAGGGCCAGATGGCTTCACAGGGGAATTTTACAAGACCTTCCAAAAAGAACTAACACCATTCATACTCAAACTCTTCCAGAATATTGAAGAGAAAGAACCACTACTGTATGAGTCAAGGTTCTCTAAGGAAACAGAACCAACAGGACATAACTGCAAATATGAGATTTTATAAAAGTGTCTCAGGCAACTGTGGGGATGTGTGAGTCCAAATTCCATAGGGCAGGCTGTGAGTTGGCAACAATGATGAATTCCCAGGAGAGGCTGATTGGCTGAAGTAGAGATGAAAGTTCTCTCTTCTGACTGCTGAAATTGTCATCTCTCCCTTAAAAGTCTTCAACTGATTGGATTAAATCTGATTGATTGCAGAAGACATTACCTTTAGTTGCTATGTAATCAGGCATAGATGCAATAAACTGACTGATTATTTAAGTCTACAAAATGTCCTTGCAGTAATGGTTAGGCCAGTGCTTGCCTGACCAGACAGCTAGGCAGCATCACTTGGCCATGCTGTCACATGAACCTAACCATCACAACTACCTAACTCATTTTATGAAGGTAACATCATTCTAACACCAAAACTGGGTAAAGTTTCTACAAGAAAGGAAAATCACAGGCTAATTTCCCTAATGAACATAGATACAAAACTTCTCAACAAAATATATGCAAATAGAATCCAATGGCACATTCGAAGAATTATACCACAACCAGTGGAATTTATTCCAGGCATACAAGGGTGGTTCAACACAAGAAAATCAATCAATGTAATACTACACATTAACAAAATCAAAGGGGAAAAATCACATGATCATCTTGATGGACAACGAAAAGAATTTGACAAAATTCAGCATCCTTTTCTGATAAAAACACTTCGAAAGATAGGAATTGATGGAAATATAATAATTTCTCAATATGATAAAAGGCAAATATGAAAAACCCATAGTCAGAATCACACTCAATGGTGAAAGACTGAAAGCTTTCTCCTTAAGATCAGGAATGAGACAAGGATGCCTACTGTCACCACAATTATTCAACAGTATGTTAGAAGTTCTAGCTAGAGCAATTAGGCAAGAAAAAGAAATAAAAGTAATCCAAATTGTAAAGGAAGAAGTAAAACTCTCACTATTTGCAGATGACATGATCCTATATTTGGAAAATCCCAAGAAATCTATGACAAAGCTACTTGAGCTTGTAAACAAATTCAGCAAAGTGGTGGGGGTATAAGATTAATGCACAAAAATCAGTAATATTTCTTTATATTAGGCAATTAGGAAAAAAATTCCATTCACAATAGCAACTAAAAGAATTAAGCATGTAGGAATAAACTTAACTAAGAATGTAATGGATTTGTATGAAGAAAACTGCAAAACATTGCTAAATAAATCAAAGAAGACCTAAATGGGTGGACAGACATCCCATGTTTATAATAGCAAGGCTAAATTTCGTTAAGATGTCAATTCTACCCAAATTAATCTACAGATTCAATGCAATATCAATCAAATTTCCAACAACTGACTTTGAAGACTTGGAAAAGCTAGTTATCAAACTTATTTGGAAAGGAAAGGGGCCTTGAGTAGCCAAAAAGTTCCTAAAAGGAAGAATGAAGTGGGAGGACTTATACTTTCTGACTTTAAAGCTTATTATAAAGACACAGTGGTCAAAACAGCATAGTATTGACACAAAGAGAGACATACTGATAAGTGGAATCAAACTAAGAGTTCAGAAATAGACCCCCAGATCCATGGTCAATTGATTTTTTATAAGGCCCCCAAATCCTGTACTGGGACAGAAAAGTCAGTTCAATTAATGGGGCTGGGAGAACTGAATATGGATATCCAAAAGGAATGAAGGAAGACCCCTACCTCACACTCTACACAAAAACTAACTCAAATGGATCAAAGATCTAAATATAAAAGCCAATATCATAAAACTTCTAGAAGAAAATATAAGGAAGTATCTTCAAGACGTAACAATAGAAGGTAACTTTGTAGAACTTATACCCAAAGCACAAGCAATGAAAGAAATAATAGATGAATGGAAACCCCTCAAAATTGAACACTTCTGTGTTCCAAAGTCTTTGTCATAAAGGTCAAGAGGCAGCCAAGTCAATGGGAGAAAATATTTGGAAATGATATATATCTGATTAGGGTTTGATATGCAGTATATATAACGAAATCCTACAACTCAACAACAAAAGGACAAACAACCCAATTATAAAATGGATAAAACATATGACACTTTTCCAAAGTGGAAATACAAATGACCAAAAAGCATATGAAAAGATGTTCATCTTCATTAGTTATTAGGGAAATGCAAATCAAAACCATGGGATATCATCTCACACCTATAAGAATGGTTGCTATTAAACAATCAGGAAACCACAAATGTTGGAGAGAATGTGAAGAAAATGGAATGTAAATGATGGTTGGAATGTAAAATGCCACAGACACTGAGGAAGACAGTTTGGTGATTCCTCAGAAAACTAAATATCGAGTTACCCTATGATCCAACAATTCTGCTACTCGGTATATACCTAGAAGTTCTGACAGCAATGACACGAACAGACATTCGCACACCGAAGTTCATAACAACATTATTTACAATTTGCCAAAAGATGGAAACAATCCAAGTGTCCATCGACAGATGAGTAGACAACAAAAATGTGATATATTCATACGATGGAGTATTATGCAGCAGTAAGAAGGAATGACATCCTAAAGTACATGACAACATTGATAAACCTTGAAGATACAATGCTGAGTGAAATAAGCCAGACACAAAAAGATAGACACTGTATAACTTCACTAATATGAACCACCTAGAAAATGTAAACTCAGAGTCCTAAAATGTAGACTGTAGGGGACCTACAGATAAACAGAAGCTAGAGGAGGAGCAGTTTCCTAATATGTACAGATTTGTTAACGAGGTTGATCTTAAATGTTTGGGAATGAATAGAGGTGATGACAGTTTGTTATTGGGATTATGAGTAATATTGCCTATTGAAGGTGAATATGATTGAAAAGGAAAATATGATTTACTTGTCTAAGTCAAGTAATACTACAAATATAAATAAGTTTTTACATGAACTACTTCAAATGTTTGACACTTGTACAAAGTGTTAATAATAGAGTGTTATGTGGGGAAAATT